>SZWC01005790.1:69486-96489 GCA_023375785.1 Penium margaritaceum | reverse complement strand
TCTCTCTCTCTCTCTCTCTCTCTCTCTCTCTCTCTCCATCTCTCCCTCTCCCCATCTCTCCCTCTCCTTATTTCTCCCTCTCCCCATCTCTCCCTCTCCCCATCTCTCCCTCTCTCCCCATCTCTCCCTCTCTCCCTCTCCCTCTCTCCCTCTCCCTTTTTAGTGTAACAAGAATCTAGGCCTCAGCTTGGTGGCATGGCATCTGTTGTGCTCCGCTGTCAATTCCACTGTGCAGACTCGCTATAACAAGGCCGGAAAGACCATCAGGGTTGCTCTCAAGGCTGGCGAGACATTTGTGTCATACTCCAACCTCCTCAACCTTAAAACCAAGAAGGTGAGAGGCTTATAGTATTTGTCATTCCCCCCCCCCCCCCCTCCCCGTCGCCCTTGCCCTCCTACCTCCCAGGCATTCCCTTATTCTCGCAGTAGTGCACGCTACCCAAAACTTGAGGTCTCAACGCGTCATGTCCTGCATCTGCTCACAACAAGATAAGCCACATAAACTGTTCCTGGTTTGGTGGCGCACGCAGTTGCACCAGTCCTGCACTGCAGTTGGAGTGCAGGACTGGTGTGTGGCTGGTTCATGCTCTATGCATTCTGACCTCACTGACCATCGCGTCTCCTATGTGTCTTGCTTGTGTGCGTGGGTGTGCATGTGCATGCTTGTCCAGGTGGGAACAATTGCCGTCAACCTTCTCTACTCAGTGTACATAAGAGGGGCCGGTATGTTCTGACGCTGACTGATGACTTCACCCGGATGCGGTGGGTCCACATTCTGCGTCAGAAGAGTGACGTTGCCCTTGCGGTTCGGCTCTCGCTCGTGATGGCTGAGCGTCAGTCACGCCACATGCTACATACGTTTCGCTCGGATCGCGGCGGCGAGTTCCTCGGTGAGATGGACTCCTTCTCTGCTGAGCACGGCATTTTTCACCAAGTCTCCGCTCCTGCTACCCCACAGCAGAACGGTGTCTCTGAGCGCTGGAACCGCACCATGGAGGATGCGGTTTGCGCCATGCGGTCTGAGTGCGGTCTCCCAGAGTCCTTCGCTTTCGACAGCTTCGCCTACATGACTTGGGTCTGGAACCGCCTACAGCATGGTCCGCTTCCGGATCATGTTACACCGTACGAGCTCTGGTTTGGCCACCGTGCTGATCTTCGTCTCGCTCGCGTCTGGGGTTCCCTGGCCTCCGTGTGGTACACCGAGGATCAGCAGGGGTCCAAGGTCTCCCCTCGGGGTCGCATGTGTGCCTTCATTGGCATCTCCCCACGGTCGAAGGCCTAGCATTTTTGGGACCCCACTCGCCGTCGTGTCATTGAGTCCCGTGATGCGCTATTTTTTGAGTCACTCACATACCGTGATCTGACTTTGATCACAACCCTCTCTGCCGCTCATGTCCCTTTTTGTGAGGGCCCTCGGCGGATGGGGGAGACTTCTCCGCCAGCGACCATTCCTCGTCAGGCTGATGTGTCCGCTCGAGTCCCCTTTCGGTCTCCAGCACTTGATGATCCGGCTATCATCGCTGTCGGTCCAAAGATCCCGCCTGTTCAGCCTGTTTCACACCCCACAGGTACCGCTTCTCTCACGCCTTCTCCTACACCATCACCCATGTCTACAGGCACCCCTGTTCTGGCGTCTGACCTAGTTCAGCCCACTCCTGTCCCTACGTCGGCTGACACTTCTGTCTCAGTCTCCAAGCCAGCCTTGCCTGCTGTCACACCCAGCTCTATGTCAACCACACACGCATCTCCTCGCACGGCTTCTCCGGCTGCCTCGTCTCAGTCCTCACCAGCTGTGGTCGTACCCGTTCCTGAGCCTGAGGTGCGCCCCTTGATCTCGGGTTACTCCCGTGAGCCCGGTGGCCGCCTTCGACCACTGGATTCCGGAGCTCAGCGAGCGTCGGGTCCCGGACCCAGGCGTTCCTCTCGCAGCATCGCGAGCGGTGATCCAGGCACAAAGGCCTTAGGCCTGAGTGTCCGCACTGAGCTTTAAGAGGTACATCTAGCGTGTCCCATAGGGCACGACCTGGTCACTCACGAGTTCCATATCGCCTGTCACGCAGCAGTTGATCTCGTGGCCGTCAGGCCTGATACTGAGGCGTGTGCACTTGCCACGCAGAGTTCCCCCTCTATGGCGCCTGGCCCGGGCACATTGAGGGAGGCTTTCTCATCGCAGGATGCTAATGCCTGGCGAGCTGCTTGCGAGGATGAGCTTCGTGCTATCCGAGAGCACAGAGTCTATGAGCTGGTCGACCTTCCCCCTGGGAGGAAGGCGATTCAGGTCAAGTGGGTATTTCGCAAGAAGGTGAAGCCGGATGGCTCACTCGAACGCTACAAGGCCCGCTTGGTCGTCAAGGGGTACTCTCAGATTGAGGGAGTTGATTACACTGACACCTTTACCCCTGTCGGCCACATGACCTCAGCTCGAGCTTTGTTCGGTGTACTGGCTCAGCATGACTGGGAACTGCACCAAATGGATGTGAATAACGCGTTCCTCCATGGCTCTCTGGATGAGGAGATCTACGTGGCTCAGCCACCAGGCTTCGAGGACGGTGACAAGGCCTGACGCTTGCGCAAGTCCTTGTACAGCCTCAAGCTGTCTCCACGGTGTTGGAACCGGGAGATCAGTGGCACCTTGACTCGCGCAGGATACGTACAGAGCGAGGCAGACCCCTCGCTCTTCATCCTACCGACACCCGAGCGGTTCACCACCATCCTGGTCTATGTTGATGACCTTCTGATTGCGTCTCCATCCCTGGAGGCCGTGAAGGAGGCCAAGGCTGTCTTGCAGACTGCCTACAGGATGAAGGACCTTGGTCCTGCATCGGTGTTTCTTGGTATGGAGATCGTGCGAGATCGTAGACATCGGACACTGTTGCTCCATCAGGCCTGATACGCACGAGTCGTGGGGGAGTGCTTCAGCGATCTCCTTGGCACAGTGCCATCCGCTTCCACACCTCTTACACCCGATGGACAGGATGCCCTGAAGGTGGATGATTTGACACAGCTGGGGGAGACAGTGGACGTGACCTTGTACCTCCGTCTTATCGGATCTCTGATGTACCTGGCCACCACCACGCGTCCTGACATCGCGTTCGCCGTCAACCTCCTCGCTCAGTTCTCGCAGGCTCCACGTGCGAGAGCCCTTCACGCGGCTGTGCGAGTGGTACGGTACGTGGTCTCTACGCCGAACCTCAAACTATGCTTTTGTCGGCAGTGTTCAGTGGTCCTTGATGGCTACACTGACAGTGACTAGGCTTGGAGCCCTGATGGGCAGAGTCGCACTGGCTACGTGTTTCTGCTCGGTGGTACCGCTTTGTCTTGGCGAAGCGGGAAGCAGGGGTGCATTGCACGTAGTGCGTCAGAGACAGAGTATGTTGCTTTGGGCACAGGGGCTACTGAGGCAGTATGGCTACAGCACTTGTTTCTTGAGCTTGGGCAGTCAGTACCCGCCATTGTGCTGCGTTGCGACAACCAGAGTGCTCTCGCCATTGCAAAGAACTCTGGTGTTTTTCATGCTCGCACAAAGCACATTGCAGTTGAGCATCACTTCGTTCGTGATCTGGTAGAGCGACGCGTGATCTCCATCATGTGGGTTGGTACTGACACGCAGCGTGCTGACTTCTTGACGAAGGCACTTGCTCGCGGAAAGTTCCTGGTGGCCATTCGTTTTGTTGGGCTTTGCCCCGTGCGTGACAGTGGTTGAGTGTGGGATGTGCGTCTGCGTCTCATCTGTCTGTGTCACACACTACGTGGTTGTACCAGTGCTGCACGCGTATGGACATGCGTACCATCGGGTCATCTGGGAGTGTTGTGCTTTGTGCCGTTCCTGTACAGTTTACTGTGACCACTCGGCCGTGTCCATACTCGTGCTGATCCCTGAGGGGGGCGGCCCTGGTGACACCGGCACAACGACAGGCGGCGGACTACCAGCTTGGAGCTGGCCGACCACTGCACCAGAGCCCTGGATGCCACCGGGACTCTCTGTTATGTCTTCTACATCTTGCGGGCGTCTTTCGGCAGACTGGCCATGAGGCCTATTTACATGTTTTTGCATTGTATGCTCACTGTCTGTCCATGGATGCATGCATGTGACCAGTCGTAGCGTCCGTCGTTTGATTCTGCACGTCTAGGTTCAAACGGCGCAGCATTGTGACATGTATGCGTAGAGTTACGGCCAAAACAGTGGTTTTGGGCCGGTTCTAGGACAGCTCTTGGACTGCCGCGTGCGACACCCACCGTGCGCCGCGGCAGGTATTTATGCCTTGGACCTGTCATTTGTCATTCCTCTCTGCACATTTCAACATTTGCAGCTTCTGACACTTGTGTTTGTGTCCCTAGCCAACCCCTTGCTGTTCTCACCTCCACCTGTGTGTGTTAGTGAGTTAGCTAGCTGGCTTGCATTGCCACGCTAGCGACAGCAGTGCTAGGAGCTATCTCTTAGGGCCCTCCTCCGGCCGTTTCTGCAGCATGTAGGAGTTTATCGGTGGACTGGCCATGGGCCCGATTCGCATGTTTTTGCATTGCATGTCCATTGCTTGATGCCGGATGCATGGATGTGACCAGTCGTAGCGTCCGGCTTGTGATTGTGCACGTTGAGGTTCAGAAGGCGTAACGTTCTGACATGTGTATGCCGAGTTACGGCCAAAAGAGTGGTTTTGGGCCGGTTGTAGGACAGATCGTGTGCTGCAGCATGCGACAGTCCCTGTGCACCGCGACAGGTACTTATGCCATGGACTTGTCATTTGTCATCTCTCTTTGCAAATGCTATTGAAGCATCATGACACTGTGTGTAGTGACTCCTTGCCAGACCCTTGCCGTTGTGTGCATGACTTTTGACTGTCATCACTGTCTGACTTGGCACTGACGCCTAGGCAGCGGCTGTGTTGCTAAGAAGCTTTCGTGCATCTTCTTATGGTATCAGAGCGGTGAGACAGTTATCACCGACTTGCGCAGCAGAGACGCAGCACAGCAGCAGTAGTGAGATTCACGGTTGTAGCAGATCAACAGGGACCTGTCGATGACAGCTGACTGCCGTCGACGTCACCCACCATCATCGCGTGAGAGTGCATGAGTAGCAGCTGCTAGCAGTAGTAGGCCACAGTTGCAGTAGGATGCAGCCGGTAGCAGTTGCCGCCATTGGCACTAGCAGCAGCAGCAGTAGCAGGCCACTGCTGCAGCAGGCGGCAGGTAACAGCAGCAGTAGCACGCGGCAGTAGCAACGTGTAACAGCATGAGCACGCAATAGGAGCAGTGCGCAGCAACGCAGCGTAGCGGCGGCGGCAGTAGCGACGGGCAGCAGCAGCGTGCAACAGTAGTAACATTGAGTAGCAGTAGTAGTAGTGCAGTAGGAGCGTGTGGCGGTAGCGCGTAGTTCGAGCGTAGAGCGGCACCAATGCGCAGTAGCCGCAGCGTGATAGGAGCGCGTAACGGCAGCAACACGCAGTAGCTGTAGTGCAGTGGGAGCGCGCATCGGTAGCAACGCATAGTAGCTACAGCGGGTTGCAACAGCAACAGCAGCACATAGCTACTACCACAGTTGTGCACGCAGCAACGCGGCTGGTGATGTAGGTGCCGATGTAGTAGTAGCAGCAGCTGAGCGGAAGCTGTTGTAGAGCTTTCGCGTAGCTTCTACGCGATTGTTGCGGAGCGGTCACCTGCCCGTACAACAACCGCGATGGTTGTAAAAAAAAGGAAGTGAGGGTTGTCCCGACGTCAGCATTTTTGCTGACGTCATCAGATTCGTGCTGATGTCAGCAAACCCTTGCTGATGTCAGCAAACCCTTGCTGATGTCAACAAACCCTTGCTGACATCAGAAAACCCTTGCTGATATCAGCAAACCCTTTCTGACATCAGCAAATCCTTGCTGACGTCAGCACCTGTCTTAGTCAAGGTTTTGGTTGGAAAAGTCAAAAGTTGTCAGCGTTTCAACTCTTCGAGAAACGCTGATTGTCATGCAATCCGACTAGTTTGACATCCCAGCCCATACCGAGCGCTGACATGGCTCCGACTGGTGATAAGGGCAAAAGACCATTAGATCCCTCTTCTTCCTCCTCACAGGTCATGAGCCCATGCTCGCAGAGTATTGAGGACCTGCGGAGTCAGCAGGACAGTAGCAGACTGATGCCATTCATACACTCACTGAGCTTCTTTGTGGCCAGTCTATATTCCCATGGCAGACCTTCGAGGGAGCGGTCGGTGCCGCACCCTCCGCAAAGTAGTCAGCACTAGCGCCGGTGACAGGAGTAGGATGTGACCCGCCACTTCTTGATCCTTGGGATGAGGACCCCGTCATGCTAGGCATGGAGGGGGGCTCTCAGGAGAGTGAGATGCGTGTGCTTCAGGATCGTCTCCGTCAGCTCGAGACGAGCTCTCGGCCCCCACACATGACTCGTTTCTTTCTTCTCGAGATTCGATCCCTGCCCGATCTCCATCCTAGTGACTTCCCTCTTCCCGGTGTCTTTCCCATCCCTTGTCCTTCTCAACCTGCGGTTGCTCTCCCTATGGAGCGGCAACCCAAGGATTCCGAGACACTGCCTCCACGATATGTCAGCAAGGACGGTTTTGACTGCTGGGAGATCCTTTTTCAGGTCTGGGCTACTCCAGAGGGAGTGTGGCCCTACTACGAGAGTCCGTATCAGACTACGGATCAAGCACAGGTGCTGACAGTGGCCAGGCTGATGCACGGACTCCTTTACGCCATGCCGCGCGAGACCGTCGTCGAGTTCCGCTCGTTCCTTGGAGAGGCCGGCACAGCATAGGTGATGATCAATGGAGGCTGGGACTTGGCACTATCCTTGCTTGCTGCAGAGATGCACGGCACCCGTGCCGCCCACATTTGTGCTTTCCACTCCCTTCGTCAGGGACCTGCCGAGTCTACAACCGACTACTGGCGACGCGCCATGCGCATCTACATGCGCCTTGGCACCTCAAGAGGTACACAACTGTCGGCACTCTGCATGATCATGCGCGTAGTTTTCCTTGAGCACACAGACATCTTCATGAGGTACAACGACGCTGTGCTCGAGTCCTTCTGTACATCCTTGCAGCTTCTTCCTTAGGCGCATTGGCTTTTCCTTCAGGTGACTTCCGCCCGTGAGGTAGCCGTGGCTCATCACAAGAGTCCCCTTGCTGCAGCAGTCATCGCGTCACCACCGACGCCCCTCCTATATTCTACTCGTCCATCCTTTGGCATGTCCTCCCCTTCCCCTTTCACCCCGATTACCTTGAATCAAACACATGGTGTGGTAGCACCAGCACAGGGGAAGAAGGGAAGACCGTGGCGCGGTTCGGGCCAGTAATAGTCACAACATCAGCAGTCATCGAGTGGTAGTAGTGGACACTCTATTCACTGCTACAACTGTGGAGGCGCTCATCGCTACACCGAGGGCCAGCTGCCGCTTGAATGGGTGCGGATCACTCGCGGGCTTCAGGCTGCGCATGTACTACTGTCTACGTTGAGAAGCACATCCTCTGGACGTGCGGTGACCATGACTGCAATAGTTCCCGCTTCATCACCGGCGAGCAGTAGCGACCCAGACCCACGTGACCGGGAGCCCGGTGGGAGGGATTTTCTGCCTTGACCATCTTAAAAAACAAAAAAGAAAAAGACCCACGTGACCACACCATTGCCAAGCTCCGTCACCTTCTCGCGCTTCGCTTTCAGGGAGGTGCGAGTGTGTTGTCACACTCGGGTGGTCCACAGAATGTTTTTTTGTCTATCCGTGTAGCTCGTGATGACTCGTGTGGGGGGCACAACTGGCATGTGATGACGATGGGCTCGACACTACCGATTGGATTAAGGAGTCTCACCTTTGTGCCCTTCCTCGTTTCTCCTTTCTTATTGTCTAGCGCCCGTCTGAGGCCGAGTGTTCCATTGCCCGTTGTTTAGTGATGTCCTCCAGTCGTGATCCCGGTGGCACTTGGATCATTGATTCTGGTGCCACTCATCACATGACTTGTCGGCGTAGTGAATTTGTTGTTCTCGGTCCAGTTGCGTCTGTTTGTTCCATTCGCAAAGGCTCTGGTCAATCCTTACTGGTCCAAGGTGTTGGGGTTGTGTGCTTCCATGGTCCGTCTCGCCCCCTGTATCTTTCCAAGATGCTTTTTGTGCTTGATCTTGAGGTCATTTTGCTCTTTCTACGTGCCTGCACATTGATGGAACTCTCTGTGGAACACACTACCGACTCCGTGATGGTAACGGCAATTGACACCCATTGTGTTATCCTTTTTACCTTTGTTGTGGATGACCTGTATCGCGTCTCTCAGATTTCTCCTCCTCCTTACTCCCCCTCCCCTTCTTCTCGTGTTTTTGTCACTGGCGTTCTGTCTGCTGAGCACCAACGATTGCTTCATTGTCATCTGTGTCATGTGGGCTCCGACACCGTGTCGAAGCTCATTCAAACACAACCTGCACTCGGTCTTGATGCGGCTTCTTTCGAGAAGCCGCCCAAGACCGAGTGTCTCTCTACTCGGAGTAAGATGCATCATTGCCTTTACCTTGATTCCCGTTCTCACGCACTTCGCCCTCGAGTTAGTCCATTCGGACCTTCTGGGTCCTCTCCCTGTTGAGTCTCTGTCCGATCGGGGTGAAAACGTCCTGACCCTTACTAATGTCTTCACCCGGATGAGGTGGGTCTACAACCTACTACAAAATGCCGCTCTTGCGATTCGTCTCTGGCTAGAGATGGCTAAGCGCCAGTCCCGCCACACACTGCATACTTCCCGCTCAGATCGCGACGGCGAGTTTCTTGGTGAGATGGTCAGTTTCTTCGCCGAGCATTAAGTTTTTCACCAAGTTTCTGCTCCTGCTGCTCCTCAGCAGAATGGTGTCTCTGAGTGCTGGAACCGCACCATGGAGGATGCAGTTTGCGCTATGCGATCTGAGTGCGGTCTCCCGGAGTCCTTCGGCTTTGAATGCTTTGCCTACATGACTTGGGTCTGGAACCACCTCCCGCTCAATCCCCTTTCGGACCACGTCACTCCGTACGAGCTCTGGTTTGGCCACCGTGCTAACCTGTGCCTTGCTTGCGTCTGGGGGTCGTTGGCTTCTGGGTGGTACACCGAGGACCAACAGGGGTCCAAGGTCTCATAGCGGGGTTGATTGTGTGCCTTTGTAGGCATCTCCCCGCGGTCAAAGGCTTGGAATTTTCGGGATCTTGCTCGTCGTCACATTGTTGAGTCACACGACGCACTCTTCTTTGAGTCTCTCACGCACCATGATCTGACATCGGTCACATCGCTTTCCGTCTCGCACCTTCCCACATGTGAGGTTTCTCGACAGATGGGGAAGTCTAAGCCTGCAACCACCTCTCACTCGGCTGATGTGTGCGTTAGAGCTCCCTCCACTTCTTGGTCTCTGGCTCTTGATAACCCAGCGGTCATCGCTGTCGCTCCAGAGACCTCTCTAGCATTGTCGGCTTCAACCCCTTTTCCCTCGCACCCCACAGGTGCCCATGCTCATGTACTTGTGTCCGCTAGTACTCCTGCCTCTGTGCGTGTTCCTACCTCACCTACTCTTACTGTCACACCATGTCCCATGTCTCCCACACATGCATCTCCTCACACAGCATCACCGCCTCCTTTGTCTAAGCCCTCACCAGCTGTGGTCATGCCTGTCTCTAAGCTTGAGGTACGCCCCTCAAGCCCGGGCTACTCACGTGAGCTCGGCGGTTGTCTTCGACCATTGGACTCTGGAGTCCAGCGTGTTTTAGGCTCCCCACCTAGGCGCTTCACTCGCAACATCACGAGTGGCACTCCCGGCACAAAGGCCCTAGGCCTGAGTATCCGCATTGAGTACACAGAGGTACATCCAACGTGCCGCATCGGGCATGATCTCGTCACTCGCGAATTTCATATCGCATGTGATGCAGCAGCTGACCTTGTGGTCATCATACCTAGCACTGAGGCGTGTGCTCTTGCCATGCAGAGCTCCCCCTCCATGGCGCCTGACCCGGACACATTGAGGGAAGTTCTCTCATCACAAGATGCTGACACTTGGCGTGTTGCCTCCAAGTATGAGCTTCGTTCTATCCAAGAGCAAGGAGTTTACGAGCTAGTAAACCTTCCACGTGGGAGGAAGGTGAAGTGGGTCTTTCGCAAGAGAGTGAAGCCGGATGGCTCACTGGAACGCCACAAGGCTTGCTTGGTCGTCAAGGGGTACTCTGAAATCAAGGGCATCGATTGAACTGCCACCTTTGTCCCTGTCCGCCTCATGACCTCTGCTCAAGCTCTGTTCGGTGTACTGGCTCACCATGACTAGGAACTGCACCACATGGACTTGAACAATACGTTCCTCCATGGCTCTCAAGATGAGGACATTTTGTAGCTCAGCCACCCAGCTTTGAGGACGGTGACAAGGTTTGGCGCTTGCGGAAGTCCTTGTACGGCCTCAAGCAGTCTCCTCGGTATTGGAACCAAGAGAACACTGGCACCATGACTCATGCAAGATACGTACAGAGAGAGGTAGATCCCTCTCTCTAAATCCGACGGACTCCTGAGAATTTCACCACCATCCTAGTCTTTGCCAACGACCTTCTAATCAAATCTCCTTCCATGGAGGCCGTCAAGGAGGCCGAGGCTGTCCTGCAGACTGCCTATAGGATGAAGGACCTTGGTCTTGCAGCGGTGTTTTTTGGCATGGAGATTGTGCAAGACCGCAGACGTCAGACACTACTGCTGCATCAGGCCCGATACGCATGTGTTGTGGGGGAGGGCTTCAGCGACATCCTCAGCGCAGTGCGCACGGCCTCCACACCTTTTACACCTTACGAGTAGGATGCCCTGAAGGTGGACAATCCCACAGAGTTGGGGAAGACAATGGATGTGACCTTGTACCTCTGTGTTATCGGATCTCTGATACACCTGGCCACTACCACAGTCCCTGACATCGCCTTCACCGTCAACCTCCTTGCACAGTTTTCGCAGGCTCCACATGCCAGAGCCCTTATCGCGGCTATGCGAGTGGTGGGGTATGTGGTGTCCACACGATACCTCGGACTCTCCTTTCGCCAGCTGTGTTCGGTGGTCCATGATGGCTACACCGACAGCGTTTGGGCCTGGAGCCCACATGGACGCAGTCGCACCGGTTACGTGTTCCTGCTCGGTGGTACCGCTGTGTCCTAGCATAGCGGGAAGCAAGATTGCATTGCACGTAGCTCATCGGAGGCAGAGTATGTTGCTCTGGGTGCAGCGGCCGCTGTGGCAGTATGGTTGCAGCTTCTATTCCTTGAACTGGGTCAGTCAGTACTTGCCACTGTGCTTCGTTGCAACAACTAGAGTGCTCTTGCCATTGCGAAGAACTTTGGTGTCTTTCATCCTCGCATGAAGCACATCGCGGTTGAGAATCACTTTGTGCGTGATCTGGTGGAGCGACATGTGATGTCCGTCATATGGGTTGGCACTAACATGTAGCGTGCTGACCTCTTAAAGAAGGCACTAGCACGCGGGAAGTTTCAAGGGGTTTTCGCCCCTTGCTTGAAAGTGGTTGAGTGTGGGGTATGTCTGTGTCACAACTCTTTTTGCACTCGTTGTTGTACTCGTATCAGTGCTGCACGTATATGGACATGCGTACCATCGGGTCATGGGGGAGTGTTGTGATTTGTGACAATCCTGTAGGCGTGTACAGTTTATTGTGACCACTCGGCCGTGTCCATAGTCGTGCAGATCCCTGATGCGGACCCTAGTGGTAACGGTGCGTTTTCTGGTGGTGGACTACCAGCTTGGAGCTGCCCGACGACCGTTCCATAGCTATGGACGCTGCCCGGGACCTCCTGCAGTTGTTTCTACAGAATGCAGGACTTTATCAATGGACTGGCCATGGACCCGATTTGCATGTTTTTGCATTGCATGTCCATTGTTTGATGCCGGATACATGCATGTGACCAGTCGTAGCGTCCGGCTTGTGATTCTGCATGTCGAGGTTCAGAAGGCGTAGCGTTCTGACATGTGTGCAACGAGTTACGGCCGAAACAATGATTTTGGTCCGGTTGTAGGACAGATCGTGTGCTGCCGCATGGGACACCCTCTGTGCGTCGTGGCAGGTACTTATGCCATGGACCTGTCATTTGTCATCTCTCTCTGCAAATGCTATTAATGCATTATGACACTTTGCCTTGTGTCTCCTAGCCAGACCCTTGCCGTTGTATGGTGGACTTGTGATTGTCGTCACTGTATGACCTTGCACTGACGCCTAGTGATCGGCCGTGTGGCTAGGATGCTTCCACACATCTTCCCAGGATTAAGGGAGTGCATTATCACTCCCATGATTTGCACATTCATGGCCTTTTTTTTGTACACCTTTTCCATATTCTCAAGTTTGGACTAGCATCATCAACACCACTTCTCGTGCTCAACTACTGAATCAATGGTGTGATTCAAACTCCATCGTAAACACGTCAAAATCAAAGCACGTGCTTTTTTCTTTTCTTTTCCCAAAAGAATTCTGTATTGCACATGGTGGGGAGGATGCTAATGTCCTGCGTGCCACCGCAAACAAGATATGGTATTGACCACATCCACAGAACAGCGAGAGCAGGGTTAACGGGCAAGGCCCTGTGGCCAAGACCGCTACACTCGAGCGTCCACAGGCTCCATGTAGCAAAGGTCAAAAAGAGCCACCGGGCCCTAGAGCCATGGAGGTGGTGGGTGCTACTGCAAGTCGTGCTGGAGCCCCAAATCCGGCCGGCTGTGAGCGATGCACGTGCGGCGGATGGTAGTGAGAAGATGCATGGAAGCTTCCTAGCAACACAGCCGCCGACTAGGCGTCAGTGCCTGGTCAGATGGTGATGGCAGTCACAAGTTGTGCACACAACGGCAAGGGTCTGGCTATGAGACACAAGACAAAGTTTCAGAATGCTTCAATATCATTTGCAGAGAAATGACAAATGATAGGTCCATGGCATAAGTACCTGCTACAGTGCATAGCAGGTGTCGCACGCGGCAGCACAAGATTTGTCCTAAAACTGGCCCAAAACCACTGTTTTGGCCGTAACTCAGCGTAGACATGTCAGAAAGCTACACCGCCTGAACCCAAATGTGCAAAATCACAAGCCAGTCGCTACAAATGGTCACATGCATGCATCCAGTATGAAACGGTCGGCACACGATGCAAATACATGCAAGTCTGGCCCATGGCAAGTCCACCGATAAACTCCTATGAGCTGTATAGAAACTGCAGAAGGTCGCGGGTAGCGTCCAGGGCTCTGGGACGGTCCTCGGTCAACTCCAAGCTCGTAATCCACCACCAGATGATGCATCGGTACCACGAGGGTCTGCATCAGGAATATGCACGAGTATGGACATGGTCGAGTGGTCACAGTAAACTGTACAAGTCGACACGAACGTCATAAATCACAACACTCCCCCATGACCCGATGGTACGTATGTCCATACACGTGCAACACTGAAACGAGTACAAGAATGAGTGCAAAGACAGATGTGACACGGACGGAAACACACCCGACACTCAACCACTCTCAGGCAAGGGGCAAAGCCCAAGAGAACAAATGGCTATCAGAAACTTTCCACGTGCTACTGCCTTCGTGAAGAAGTCAGCACGCTACATATCAGTGCCAACCGATTTGACGGAGATCACGTGTCGCTCCATCAGCTCACGCACAAAGTGATGCTTAACCGCAATGTGCTTTGTGCGAACATGAAATACACCAGAGTTCTCCGCAATGGCAAGAGCACTTCGGTTGTCGCAACGAAAAACAATGGCAGGTACACACTGACCCAGCTCAGGGAACAAGCGCTGATGCTATACCGCTTCAGCATCCCGTGCACCCAGAGCAAGATACTGTGCGACTGATGAGCTACGTGCAATGCAGTCCTTCTTCATGCTACACCAAGACACAACGGTACCACCGAGCAGGAACACGTAACCGGTGTGACGGCATCCATCTAGGCTCCATACCCAGTCGCTGTTGGTGTAGCCGTCAAGGACCACCGAACACTGCGGGTGAAAACAGAGTCCGAGGTACGGTGTGGAGACCACATAACACACTACTCGCACAGCCGCATGAAGGGCTCTAGCGCGTGGAGCCTATGAAAACTGGGCAAGGAGGTTGAGGGCTATGGCGATGTTAGGGCGTGTGGTGGTGGCCAGGTACATCAGAGATTGGATGAGACAGAGGTACAAGGTCACATCAACTGTCTCTCCTAGTTGTACGCAATTGTCCACCTTTAGGGCATCCTGTCCGTCAGGTGTGAGGGGTGTGGAGGGTGTGGGTACTGCGCCAAGGAAGTTGCTGAAGTGCTCCCCTACAACACGTGCGTATCGGGCTTGATGCAACAGAAGAGTGCGACGTCTACGATCTTGCACGATCTCCATGCCAAGAAACACCACTGCAGGACCAAGGTCCTTCATCTTATAGGAATTTTGGAAAACAGCCTTGGCCTCTTTCACGGCCTCCAAGGAAGGAGATAAGATCAAAAGGCTGTCGACATGGCCAAGATGGCGGTGAACCGCTCAGGTGTGCATCGGTTGAAGAGAGAGGGATTTGCCTCGCTCTCTACATATCGTGCAAGAGTCAGGGTGCAAGTGATCTCCTGGTTCTATCACCAAAGAGACTGCTTGAGGCCGTACAAGGACTTGTGCAAGCGTTAAACCTTGTCACAGTCCTCAAATCCAGGTGGCTGAGCCACGTAAATCTCCTCATCCAGAGAGCCATGGAGGAGCACATTGTTCACATCTATGTGGTGTAATTCCCAGTCATGCTGAGCCACTACACAAAAGAGAGCTTGAGCTGAGTTCATGCGGCCGACAGGGGCAAAGGTGTCAGTGTAATCTATGCCCTCGATCTGAGAGTACCCCTTAACGACCAAGTGAGCCTTGTGGCGTTCCAGTGAGCCATCTGGCTTCACTTTCTTGCGAAAGACCTGTCAATGCGCCGGATAGTAACAGTCTAGAAAACGGGTCCCAACATGGGAGGCCGCCAACCGCTCTTGGTATTGCAACCAAGATAACATATCACCCTCGAACAAGGGATCCACACTTAAGGTTCATGTGGTTTGCAACCTCACGAAGTCGGCATGTTGGTTTTCAGTGTCTACCTTTGGTTGGACACTCTATGAGGAGTCTCAAAGGCAAGAACTGTAAATGGATGCATGCAAGGTACAGGCTTTTGTACTTGCAGAGCTTTGCTAAAGCTTCTGCTTGTAGCTGCTCCACTGGAGCCAACCTCAACCTAGAGTCCTACTTGGCGTATCCTTAGACCGCCAAGTGTCATCCTCAAGGCAGGCTCTAGTAAGCTTCCTAGAAGACTCCTATCCCAATTTGGGCCACAAAGAAAATTGCGGTCGTCGTGGGGTTTGATCCCGCGACCTTGCGATGGAGACTCCGCCGCCTATTCAACTAGGCGACAAAGATATGATTCCTATGATGAGCCACAGGCGACATACCCATAATGGGCAGTGCATTCATGGCCCATCTCAGAACAGACCAAGGGGACGTTATCCATAGAGCAGTGCATGCCTTGTCTGTATGTGCAGCTAGCCAGCTAGGCAGTGGGCAAGGTGCATACCATTTCAACAAGACCCACTTGACCTGAATAGCCTTCCTCCCAGGTGGAAGGTCGACTAGCTTGTAAACTCTGTTCTTGGATGGCGCGATGCTCATCCTTGCAGGCAGCACGCCAAGCATCAGCATCATGTGATGAGAGAGTTTCCCTCAGTGTGCCTGGGCTAGGCGCCATAGAGGGAGAGCTCTGTGTGGCAAGAGCACACGCCTCAATGCTAGGTCTGACAACCATTAGATCAGTAGCCGCAACACAAGCGATACAAAACTCGCAAGTGACGAGATCATGCCCTACGGGGCATGCCGGATGTACCTCTGTGTGCTTAGTGCGGACACTAAGGCCTAGGGCCTGCGTGCCGAGATCACCATTCGTAATGGTGCAAGCAGAGCGTCTGGGTGCGGGACCTGACATTCATTGGACTCTGAAGTCCAATGGTCCAAGACGACCGTCGGGCTCATGTGAGTGACCTAGGCTTGAGGGGGGCTCCTCAAGCTGAGAGATAGGCACAAGCAGAGCTTGTGAGGGCTGAGACAACGGAGTTGGTGATGCCGTACAAGGAGATGCATGTGTGGGAGACACGGGATTGGGTGTGACAGTAGGAGTAGGTGAGGTAGGACCATGCACACAGACAAGGGTACTGGAGGACATAGGTACAGGATCGTGGGTACCTGTGGGGTGCGAGAGAAAAGGGGTAGAGGCCGGCTATGCTGGAGAGGTCTCTGGGTCGACAACGATGATCGCCGGGTCATCAAGAGCCAGAGACAGAGAAGTGGAGGGAGCTAGAACGGAGACATCAGCTTGGCAAGAAGTGATCGCAGGCGCAGACTCCCCTATCTGTCGAGAAACCTCACATGTAGGAACGTGCGTGGACAACGAAGTGATCGATGTCAGATCATGGTAGGTGAGAGGCTCAAAGAAGAGCACTTCACGTGACTCAACAATGCGACAAAGAGCACGATCCCAAAAATGCCAGGCCTTCGACCGCAAGCACATGCCTACAGAGGCACACAGGCAAACCCGCGGTGAGACCTTGGACCCCTGCTGGTCCTCAGTGTACCACACAAAAGCCAAGGATCCCTAGACGCGAGCGAGGCACAGGTCAACACGATGGCCAAACCATAGCTCATACGGTGTGACGTGGTCCGGAAGGGGACCGTGCAGGAGGCGGTTCCTGACCCAAGTCATGTAGGCAAATTCTTCAAAGGCAAAGGACTTTGGGAGACCGCATTCAGACCGCATAGTGGTAACCACATCCTACATGGTGCAGTTCCAGCGCTCAAAAACACCGTTCTTTTGAGGAGTAATCGGAGCGGAGACCTGGTGAAAAACCCCGTGCGCGGCGAAGAAACGGCCCATCTCGCCAAGAATCTCGCCACCACGATCCGAGCGGAAGGTATGCAGCGTGTGGCGGGACTCACGCTCAGCCACCACAAGCCAGAGGCAAACCGTAAGAGCGGCGTCACTCTTCTAGTGCAGGTAATAGACCCAACGCATCCAGGTGAAGTCATCATTCAAGGTCAGGACATATCAACCGCGACCGGACGGAGACTCATTAGGAAGAGGACCAAGAAGGTCCGAATGGACTAACTCAAGAGGGTGAAGTGTGCGAGAACGAGAGTCAGGGTAGGTACAACGATGCATCTTACCCTGAGCGCAGAAGAGAAAGTCGGTCTTGGGCGGCTTCTCGAAAGAAGCCGCGTCAAGACCGAGGGCGGGCTGTGTCTGAATGAGCTTTGACATAGTGTCGGAGCCTATATGACACAGAAGGGGATGAAGTCATCGCTGGTGCTCACGAGACATAACGCCAATGAAAAAAACATGAGCTGAAGGGAAGGGAGAGCGAGGAGGAGAAGTCTGAGAGACACCATACAGGTCATCCCCAACAGAGGCACGAAGAATAACGCTATGAGTTCCAACAGCAGCCACAGTTGGAGAGTCTGTAGTGTGCTCCACATAGAGTCGCATGAGTGTACAGGCACGTACAGAAAGCAAAGTGAGCTCAAGGTCAGGCACAAAAAGCACCTCGGAAAGATACAGGGGGCCAGACGGACCATCAAAACACACGACCCCAACACCTTGGACTGGCAAGGACTGCCCAGAACCTTTGCGAATGGAACAAACAGACGCAACAGGGCCGAGAACAACGAAGTCACTATGACAACAGGTCATGTGATGAGTGGCACCGGAATCGATGATCCAAGTACCACCAGGATAACGACTGGAGGACGTCACTGTACAACGGGCAATGGAACACTCTGCCTCAGACGGGTGCTGGGCAGAAGGGAGGGAGGAAAGACGAAGGACACAAAGGTGAGACTCAAGAATCTATTCGGTAGAGTCAGGCCCATCATCATCACATTCCAGTTGTACCCCCCCACACAAGTCATCCCGAGCTAGAAGAACACATAGACAGACAGTGTGTGAACCACCCGGTTGTGACAACACTCTCGCACCTCCCTGAAAGCGAATCACCACAAGGCGTCGGAACTCGGCGATGGTGTGGTCACGTGGGTCTGGGTCGTCGCTTCTTGCCGGTGGTGAAGCGAGAACTGCTACGGTCGTGGTTGTTGTGCGCCCGGAGGATTTGCTGCTCGACATAGACCATAGTGTGTGCATAGCCTGAAGCCTAGGAGTAATCCACACCCAGTCGACTGGCTGCTGGCACTCAGTTTAGCGATGAGTACCTCCACAGTTGTAGCAGTGAACAGAGCGTTCATTGCTATTGCCCGATGACGGCTGTCGCTGTGACTGTTGTTGGCCCGAGCCACGCCTCCGTCTCCCCTTCTTCCCTTGTGCTGCTGTTGCGACACCCTATGTTTGAGTCGGTGTAATTGGGGTGGAAGAGGAAGAGGAGGACGTGACAAAGAATGGAGATGGAGACGACAAGAGGGGCGCCGGTGGTGACATGATGACTACTACAGCAAGGGGAGTCTCCTGGTGAGCCAGGACTGCCTCACAGACGGAAGTCACCTGGAGGAAGAGCTGGTGCGCTCAGGGAAGAAGCTATAAGAAGGCGAAAAAGGGTTCAAGCATAGCGTTGAATACCTCGTGAAGATGTCTATGTACTCAAGGTGAACTCCGAGCATGATCGTGCAGAGCGCCCACAACTGTGTACCTCCAGAGGTCCCAGGGCGCGTGTAGATGCGCATGGCGCACCACCAGTAGTCGGCAGTAGGCTCGGCAGGCCCCTGACAAAGAGAGTGAACGGTACCAATGTGAGCGGCGCGGGTGGCGTGCATTTCTGCAGCAAGCAGGGATGATGCCAGCTCCCAGCCCCAACGTGGATCTGTGCCTGTGCCTCTGCCGGCCTCTCCAAGGAACGAGCGGAAGTCGACGACGATCTCACGTGACATGGCCTAAAGGAGTCCGTGCATTGCCCTGGCCACTGTCAACACCTGTGCTTGGTCTGTAGTCCGATACGGATTGTGGTTGTAGGGCTACACTCCCTCTGAAGTGGCCCAATCCTGGAAAAGGATCTCCCAGTAGTCAAAACCGTCCTCGCTGACATACCGTGGCAGCGGTGTCTTGAAGTCCTAGGGTTGCTGCTCCGTAGAGAGAGGAACCACATGCTAAGAAGGACGAGGGATGGGGAAGACACCGGGAAGAGGGAAGTCGCTGGGGTGGAGGTCAGGCGACGATCGGATCTCGGGAAGACGAGATGTTTGTGGGGGCCGAGAGCTCGTCTGGAGCTGGTGGAGACGCTCCTGAAGCACACAAATCTCATGCTCGGGGGAGTCACCCTCCATACCTGGCATATCCGGATCCTCATCGCAAGGATCAAGAGGTGGCGGGTTGCATCCAGCTCCTGTCTCTGGTGTTGGTGCTGACTGTTGTGTAGAGGGTGCGACACCAGCAGCTCCCTCAGAGGTATGCCTTGGGACTGTGGACTTACCCCGAAGAAGCTTAGTGAGTGTACGGATGGCGTCAGTCTGATCCTGCTATATACGATGCATCTCATCCTGCTGGCTCTACAGGTCATCAGTAGCCTGCGAGCGTGGGCTCATGACCCCTAAGGAGGAAGAAGAGGGATCTAGTATCTTTTTCCCTTATAACCGCACGGAGCCATGTCACCGCTCATTATCGGCCAAGATGTCAACTTTCTCTGATTGCGGAAACGTCAGCATTTCTTGACGAGTTGAAATGCTAGCAACGTTTGTCTCTCCGACAAAAAAGAATTGCCTAAGGAAAGTGCTGATGTCAGCAGGTGATTTATGACGTCAACATAACCTGATGACTTCAGCAAGAAAAATGCTGATGTCAGTTCCCCTCTTTTCCTTATTCTTTTTACAACCCTCGTGGTTGTTGTGCTGCTGTGCTTTGTCTCTGCTGCGTAGCTCAGTGAGAAGTGCCTCACCGCTCCGATACCATGAGAAGATGCGTGGAAGCTTCCTAGCGACATAGCCGCCGACGAGGCGTCAGTGCGTGGTCAGATGGTGACGACAGTCACAAGTCGTGCACACAACGGCAAGGGTCTGGCTAGGACACACAAGGCAAAGTGTCAGAACGCTTCAATAGCATTTGAAGAGAGAAATAACAAATGAAAGGTCCATGGCATAAATATCTGCCGCGACGCACAGCGGGTGTCGCACACGACAGCAGAAGATCTGTCCTAAAACTGGCCCAAAACCACTGTTTTGGCCGTAACTCAGCGTAGACATGTTAGAACGCTATGCCGCCTGAAACCTGACGTGAAGAATCACAAGCCAAATGCTACAACTGTTCACATGCATGCATCCGGCATCAAATGGTTAATACACAATGCAAAAACATCGGTCAGTCCACCGATAAACTCCTACGTGCTGCACAAAAACTGCGTGAAGGTCCCGGGCAGCGTCCAGGGCTCTGGGACGGTCGTTGGTCAGCTCCAAGCTGGTAGTCCACCACTAGATGACGTACCGGTACCACCAGGGTCCGCATCAGGGATCTGCACGAGTATGGACACGGCCGAGTGGTCACAGTAAACGGTACAGGTTGACAGGAACATCACAAATAACAACAGGCAGCGTACTGCCGGCGCACGCCCGTGAGGGAGAGGCGCTGGGTGAGGAAGGCCACCGACCGGCTTGTCCAGGTCGCTAGGTCGTCTGTAGACGCCCCCTGATGCCCCTGCCGCAAGAAATGCTACAAGAGGCGGCGCAAAAAGTCCCAAGCTGCTTGACCCAGGCTACCAAGCGTCTCCCAGGCAAGCGGACGGAGGACCCATCCCGCCCGATGAACTAGTGCCGGGTGGTGCTTCGTCCACTTGGTCTCCTCTGCATGTCATAGAGCTCGGCCCTCCAAAGTGGCAGTCACCCCCTGAGCATCCACCGTCGTGACGTTGAGGACACACATGGTGCCATGCTCCCAGTCCTCGAGGATGAGGTCGGGCCGGAGGGTGGCGGCGGCCGTGGGGAGGAGGCCGCCTGGCTCGACACTTGTCGGAAGGGTGGGCTCATGGCAGATGCAGGTCGACTCCTCTCGGATGGCGTGGTGGACGTCCGTGATGAAACGGGATCCACGCTGACGAGTTAGCGGGGCAGGAGTGAGGCCGCTGACCCCGCAGTGCTCGAGGTATCCAAGGGGTAGACCAAGCCAGAGCTGCGCATGCAGGCGGAAGTCCGCCGAGGAGAGGTCGACGCGTTTTTCTGAACACAATCACTTCCATGACATTTGAAATACGACGTGCTTAGTTTTTTTGAGTTTTTTTGGTGCTGAGGAGAAAAGATAAACCTAAATCCTGTGAATGCTTCATCATGCACGATAACACCCTCCACCATACATTGTCTTGTCAAGACCTGACCATTCCTCAGGCACGCGACATCTGCTTGGTTCACCTCCATCTTCACCATAAAAAATCCAGGAAAGTTCACCTGCTCACAAAGTCTTGGTCCCCACCTCCATCCAAACCCACTCAATTGCACGAGGCTACCAATACCACAACAGAAATTCCCGTCCGTCTTGCGCGATTCTTTCCTCCATCCTTGTTACGTGCGTTGGTGTTTTGGATTCAACAAAAATCTAAGAACCCTTGAGAACTACAACCTAGGATCCAAACAAAGCGATCTTGCCAAAAGGCATGCAGAAGGAGTCGACGCTTGCTCTTCTGCCTGTCGTCCTCTGCCCGGCACCTCGCGTGCAGGCACATTGGTTATGGGCGCAGGAGAGAAGCTTGGATGCGGTACCCCAAAAACCCTTCGTCAAACCAAGGATGACCGCAAGGATGAGTGGGATCTAGTGTACTACCGTGAGCCACAAGGACCTCCAACATGATTGAAAAAGGCTACAAAGAAGAAGACAGAACAATGCGCGTAGCAAGCCACGTCATGACATTCTCCCCCCATACTTGACTTGCTAAAACATTTCCTTTTACATCCTTCTGAAAGGTGCGGCTCCTCCGTGCTAGGGCATCGGGGAGGAGCTAGAGGGAGGAGGTGCAGGGACATGCGGGCAGTGAGTCCGCATCTACGCAGCTGTTGCAGAGGGGCACTCGCACACGATATGGCCAGGCTGGCCGGAGTTGTAGCAAGTGCGAGTAGGGCCGCTTATGCCGGAGGGGGGCTGTTGGCAGTCCTGGTGGAGGTGGCCAGGCCCTCTGCGGTTGTAGCAGTTGCCAGGACCGCCGTCGTAGCCATGGACGCCACGGCCGCAGCCACCAAAACGGCCGCCACCGTAGCCGCCGTCGCGACGGGGGTGCACCGCACACATTGGCGCCGTGTGGGCCGGTGATGTTAAGCGCCTTATTCTTGCTGTCTTCAGCGGCATCCACTGTGAAGTCAACATTCTCGTCCTCTTCGAGGCTGTGGAAGCCCTCCGCCTTGATGCTCGTATGATGCATGAAGAGGTCTTCACTGCAGTCGTCCGGCGTGATGAAGCCGTAACCCTTGGTGCTGTTGAACCACTTCACCTTGCCAGTGTTCACCTTGGAAGGCGCGAGGGCCTCTGTAGGAACCTTGGCCGCCATAGCGGCGGAGCCGGGTGAGAGATGTGGTCGGTGCCGAGGATGCCGGAAGAACAATAGTGTGAAATGATCATTTTTTATGAGTTTCATGTTAATGTTTCCTCCAGTCCTTGGCCTCTCACATCTGGCATGCCCTCTTGTCTCATCCCATACACATTCGCACACATGTACAGGGGACTGAGTGACAATGGCTTCACCTGGAGACCTCTCACTCAAGACTGGAGTATGTCGCTGGTGCCAGTCTCATCAGACGGTTGCCCAAATCTCCCAGAATGTTCCATGAGATACTCTGGTTGCATGCCATCTTATCTTTTCTTTTGACTATTATGCTTGGATGTGGAGGAGGTTTGAACTCAGACACTCTGGTTGCCTTGGCCTGCCTCATGTTTTCATATGGGTTTTTGGGGAGCTGCCATGTGTCCGGGGTGATGACCCTTAGGGGGCCAACGTGTCGAGTGTTGGTAGTGCACCGGTGAGTAGCTGCCCTTGGTTAACATGAGAGGTCTGCAAGTATAAAAGTCTGTACCTTGCATGCATCCATTTACATTTCTTGCCTTTGAGACTCCTCACAGAGTGTCCAACCAAAGGTAGACACTAAAGACAAACATGCGGGCTTCGTGAGGTTGCAAACCAAACGAACCTAAAGTGTGCATCCCTCGTTTGAGGGCGATGTGTTATCTTGGTTGCAATACCAAGAGCGGTTGGCGGCCTCCCATGTCGGGACCCGTTTTCTAGACCGTTGCTATCCGGCGCATTGACAAAGGGTTATGGGCCCACACTTCTGGTTCTAAGGCACGCTTCCAAGACCGACTAGCGCATGGTCTTGCAGGGCGCACAGGTACAACAGGGACATGACCATCGGACGGCTCCATCTGCTCCATTGGCTCCATCGGCTTCTTCAGGCAGGGTGCGCGTACGTGGCAGACTAGGAGACGAGGAACAGCGCTGTCCATGTTGGACAAGACCCTTGAGCCCAACGGGATTATGCTCTACCTCTTTTTAGAAGGTGGTATGACCCCGAGTCTGTTCTCTCACGACGGCACCATCGCCTTAGGCAATCATCGGTGGGAGGCGTATGCAACGGAACCAGTTGCACCTTTGACAACGGTCGCAGTCAGCAGCCTCATCAGCCTCATCGGCCTCAACGAAGCAGAGTAGCAGGGAAGCAGAGAAGACGAGCAACCGCAAGAAATGGCGGATCTGACTCCAGCCTGCGTTGAGGCGGGTATGTCCAAATTCACAGGGACAGGTTTTCCCTTGTGGAAATGGCAGTTTGAGATTGTCATGAACGTGCGTGGCTATCTCGACATCCTAAAAGGGACCGAGACAGCACCAGCCGATGCGACCGTGACGACGCATGCGGCTGACCTTGCAGCATGGACGATGAAGAACAACATGGCTCTTGCCATTCTTGTGACGTCCATCAACGAGACTCAATACTTCCACATCACAGAATGCACGTTGGCTACCGAGGCCTACGCAAAACTCACATGCCTGCATCAATCAAATGCCCTAGCAAACCGACTCTTCATCTTCTAACGGTTGATGTCGATGACGGTGAGCGAAAGAGAATCGATACTCGCATTTTTGCAGTCGTTCGACAACGTAGCGCAGGAGGTCCAGCAAATGGAATGGAATCTCGACTCCAACATGCGTGCCATGATCCTTCTAATGGCGCTGCCGGAAAGCTTGGGGTCCTTGATCACCGTATTTGGCGGTTGGAAGGAGGTAGATCTGACGTACGAGGCTGTTGCCAAACACGTCCGCAACGAGTCCATGGGACGCAGTGGCGCTGAGGAAAACATCTCAGCCTATGCCTCTCGCTTCGGTGGACACAGTGCAAGCTCTCGCTCCAGTCAAGGCAACAATGGAAGTGGTGGCAGTGGAGGGAAAGGCAATGGTGGCGGGAAGAGTTCCAAGAAGCCCGGCAACTATCACAACTGTGGTAAGGCTGGGCACTGGGCGAGGGAGTGCCGTAGTCCCAAGAAAGAAGGCGGGAGCAAAGGTGGAAAGGGGAAGAAGGAGCTCACCAACATCATGACTAGGGAGCTGCCCATGAAGGGCACAGCGATCCTTAGGCTCGGGGCATTCGCCCTTTACTCGGGCACCAACCACCACTCATCAAAAGAGAAGGGTGGATTTGTCTCCATGGCCGAATCTGTCATGCGCATCAAGTGTGCAAACGGCGGCGTCGTCCAAGCCATGGGCAAAGGGGACAAGGTGATCACGTTCAACGTGACTGGTATGGAGAAGGCAGTCAACCTTCAAAAGGTGGTGTACATGCCCTCCTTTGCAGTCAACTTGCTGTCCATCTCACAAATCACTACCAACAACATGACAGTGGTGTTCACCAACAAGGAAGCGGTGGTCCTAAAAACAAGGACATCCAGATTTTGTACACCAAACACGATCTCATGCTTCAAGTTCCAAGAGTTGACAACTTCTACGTGCTTCAAACCAAAGTCACCAAAGCGTCGGATGAGGGACTTGCATGTGCCACCAAGATAGTGGCACCGGAGCCAAAGGATGCACCACTGGCGACCGCTGCGGCCGCCACATCAACCAAGGACACTGATGCTGAGATGTGGCACCGGCGATTTGGCTACGTGGCCAACAGCACGCTGGAAAAGATGTAAGAGCAAGAGGTAGTACGCGGAATGGAAGGGTGCACCATGAAGCATGGCGAAGGGTGTAGTGTGAACCATGCCTCCAAACGAAGACAAAGAAGAAGCCATTTGGGAGAGGAGGTCAACGAGCAGAGCATGTCTTGGAGCTCATACACCGTGACGTGTGTGGACCCTTCCGCACACTGTCTAACGGAGGAAGCAAGTACTTCCTGACCTTCATTGACGACCACAGCCGCAAGTTGTGGATCTACTTCCTCAAAACAAAGGGAGCGGTCAAGGAGAAGCTCCTCGAGTTTGTCACCATGGTGGAGCGGCAAACGTCCAAAAAAGTAAAGACGCTCCAAAGTGACAACGGGGGTGAGTACAAGGCATGCAAGCCTTGGCTCAAGCATCATGGCATCTGCCACGAGCAAACCACCCCTTACAACCCCTAAAGCAACGGCGTTTTCGAGAGGATGAACCAGACCCTACTCGGTATGTTGCGAAGAATGCTCTTTGACGCCAAGCTCCCACCTCGCTTTTGGGCACAAGCAGCAACAACGGCCTGCTACCTCTTGAATCTCACACCAGCAACCGCCTTGCGGAAGTGTGGAAAGGAGCAGGACAAGCAGCTGAAGACCCCACAAGAAGCATGGTCGGGAAAAAAACCCAACGCATTTCATCTAAAGGTGTTCGGGTCAACTGCATAGGTGAAGATCCAGTCGGGAGAAGGTGGAGGCAAGCCGGACGCACGTTCTAGGAAGTGCGTCATGGTTGGGTACGACACATCACACAAAGCCTATCGGCTTTGGGACCAGGCAGCAGGCAAGCTCGTGAGAAGCTGCGACATCGTGCTTGACGGACGCACCCTTGAAAAGGAAGAGCTATTGGACCCGAACCTCACTCCCAAAGCGTGAGAGTGGATAGTGTTGCTTGAGTCCGGAGACCAAGCACCGGACAACTGGCTCGCTTTGCCAGCAAGTGGTGCAAATCAGAGAGCAACTGTGGAGGATGACGCAGCATCTGACATGGACGCGCATACCGAGGCGTCCGGAGCTTCTGAGTCTGACTTGGAGTCTGACGACTCTTTTGATGACGACGATGACGACAAACCACCACCTATGGAAGCACCAGCACCAAAACAAGAAGCCACACCACTACTCCGACGCAGTTTGCGACCAAAAAAAGCACCTTTGCGGTATGAGGATGATTGGACCGGTCTTAGCTGGTCGTGCATGGCTCAGGGAGAGCCATCCACAGTGGCAAAGGTGATGCATGGCCCAGATGCGACCAAGTGGAAGGAGGCAGTGGATAGCGAGCTTGCGTCCATTGCTGAGAACGGCACATGGGTGCTGGTGGATAGACTCGACAAGGCCCACGTGGTGGGATCCAAGTGGGTCCTCCAAGTGAAGAAGAAGCAAGACAGCAACATCGACAAGTTCAAGGCAAGGGTAGTGGCTAAGGGGTTCTCTCAACGCCCGGGCTCCGAGTACGATAAGACGTTCGCGCCCGTCGTGACCTTTGTCTCCATCCGCTCTGTCCTTGGTATTGCAGCCGCAAAGAACTTGGAGATACACCAGATGGACGTCAAGACAGCTTTCCTTTATGGGAAGCTGATGGAGGTGCCCGAAGGAGTCGAAGCTCCCATGGGCAAGGTGTGCAAGTTGGTGAAAGCGCTCTACGGGTTGAAACATGCCCCAAGGATGTGGCACAAAGAGATAGACAGTTTCACGACCGGCCTCTCCTTCGCGCATTACCAGAATGACCCGAGCATGTACGTGCGCAATGATTAAGGCTGCACACGGATCCTGGGATCCGTGGTAACTATCCACGGATACCGGATCCGGAACCGGATTCGCGGTTCCGGATCCAGGTTCCTGGATCTGGTTTGTATTCTCGGATCCTAACCGGATCCACAAGGGGGGGGGGGGGGGGGGAAAAAAA
>SZWC01005790.1:48752-59327 GCA_023375785.1 Penium margaritaceum | reverse complement strand
CGCATCCTCCATGGTGCAGTTCCAGCGCTCGGAAATACCGTTCTGCTGAGGGGTAGCAGGAGCGGAGACCTGGTGAAAAATCCCGTGCTCAGCAAAGAACCCGTCCATCTCGCCAAGGAACTCACCGCCGCAATCCGAGCGGAAAGTATGTAGCCTGTGACGTGACTGACGCTCAGCCATCACTAGCGAGAATCCAACCGCAAGGGCGGCGTTGCTCTTCTAACGCAGGCTGTAGACCCACCGCATCCGGGTAAAGTCGTCAGTCAGAGTCGGAACATACCGGCCCCGATCAAATAAGGACTCGACCGGAAGAGGACCGAGAAGGTCTGAGTGAACTAGCTCGAGAAGCCGAAGCGCTCGGGAACGAGAGTCAGGGTAGGTGCATCGGTGCATCTTCCCCTGAGCACAAAAGAGACAATCAGTCTTCGGTGGTTTCTCGAAAGAAGTCGCGTCAAGAGCGAGAGCTGGCTGTGTCCAAATGAGTTTCGACACAGTATCAGAGTCCACGTGACACAGACAGCGATGAAGCAACCGCTCGTGTTCCGGAGACAACACCATTGACAAAGACCCGACTGGAGGAGGAAGGAGAGCAAGGGGAGGAGGTCCGAGAGGCGCGATACAGGTCATCTACGATTGAGGCACGAAGGACAACGCTGCGAGTGTCACTAGCAGTCACAGTCGCTGAGTCTGCGGTATGCTCTACAGAGAGACCCATCAATGTACAGGCACGCACAGAAAGCAGGCTGAGCTCAAGATCAGGCACAAACAACACGTCGGAAAGGTACAAGGGGCCAAACGGACCGTTGAAACATACAACCCCAACACCATGGACTGGCAAAGACTAACCAGAGCCTATATGGACGGAACGGACAGACGTGACAGGACCGAGAAGAACAAAATCACTACGACGACACGTCATGTGATGAGTGGCACTAGAATCGATAATCGAAGTGCCACCGGAGTCACGACTGGTGGACGTCACTGGACAACGAGCAATGGAACACTCGGCATCAGAGGGACGCTAAGTCGTCAGTGGAGAGGAACGACGCAGGACACAAAGATGAGACTCATGAACCCAATCGGCGCAGTCAAGCCCATCATCATCACATACTGAATGTGCTCCCCCACACGTGTCGTCACGACCCACAGGAATGGACGGACAGACAGTCTATGGACCACCCGATGATGACAACACACTCGCACCTCCCTGCAAGCGGAGCGCCAGAAGGTGTCGGAGCTCAGCGATGGTGCGGTCGCGTGGGTCCAGATCACTCCTACTCGCCGGTGAGGGAGCGGGAACAGCTGCAGTCGTGGCCGCCTCGCGTCCGGAGGAAGGCAAGGATGGCGTGATGGACGTGGAACGAAGGGCGTGTGCAGCCTGGAGCCCACGAGTAATCCGTGCCCAGTTGAGCGGCTGCTGGCATTCAGTGTAGCGATGGGCGCCTCCACAGTTGTAACAGCAAAGAGAACGTCCACTTCTACCACTGGATGACGACTGTTGTTGTGACTGTTGCTGGCCTGATCCACGCTTCCCCTTCTTCTTCTTCCCCTGAACTGCTGCTGCAACAACCTGAGTGGGTGTGGACGGGGCCAAAGAGGAGGAGGAAGATGAGGACGTGATGGAGGAAGAAGAAAGAAATTGCAGAAGGGAAGATGGTGGTGATGCCACGACTGCTGCAGCAAGAGAGGTCTCCTAATGGGCCACGGCTGCCTCGCGGGCTGAAGTCACCTTGAGGAAGAGATGATGCGCCCAGGGGAGAAGCTGTAGAGTGGCTGAAAGGGCTCGAGTACAGCGTCGTTGTACCAGGTGAAGATGTCAGTGTACTCAAGGCGAACTCCGAGCATCATCATATGGAGCGCCCACAGCTATGTGCCTCCTGAGGTCCTAAGGCGCATGTAGATGCGCATGGCGTGTCGCCAGTAATTGGCTGCAGGCTCTGCAGGCCCCTGACGTAGAGAGTGGAAGGCACGAATGTATACTCCACGAGTGGCGTGCATCTCTGCGGCCAGCAGGGATAAGGCCAGATCCCAACCTCCGCGGGGATCGGCGCAGGTGCCTGTGCCGGCCTCGCCAAGGAAGGGGCGGAAATCAACAACGGTCTCGCATAGCATGGCATATAGGAGTCCGCGCATCGCCCTGGCTGCTGTCAGCACCTGTGCTAGATCTGTAGGCTGATACAGGCTGTGGTAATAGGGCCACACTCCCTCTAAAGTAGCCCAAACATGAAAGAGAATCTCCCAACAGTCAAAGCCGTCCTCACTGACGTATCGTGGAGGTGGCGTCTCAAAGTCCTTGGGTTGCCGCTCCGTGGGGAGAGCAACCGCAGGCTGAGGAGGACGAGGGATGGGGAAGAATCTTAGAAGGGGATAGTCACCGGGATAGTCGGGTGACAATCGTATCGAAGAAAACCGAAGAGATCTGGTGCCCATCTGTAGTTGACGGAGACGCTCCTAAAGAACTCGAATCTCATGATCCGGGGAGTCGCCTATGATGCCTGGCATGAATGGGTCATCATCCAGGAGGTCAGGAGGTGGTATATCAGGTCTGGCTCCTGTCAAGGGTGCCTGAGCCGACTGCAGTGTAGAGATCGTGACCCCGGCAGCTCTCTCGGAAACCTGCCGTGGGACCGTGGACTGGGCACGCAGAAGCTCAGTCAGCGTGCGGATGGCATCAGTATGCTCCTGCTGTAGGCAAAGCATCTCATCCTGCTGGCTCCGCAAGTCCTCAATGGCTTGCGAGCGTGGGCTTAGGACCCCAGAAGAAGAGGAGGGATCACCTGTCCCCTCCCCCTTGTTGTCAGACGAGTTCATGTCGCCTCTCACTATGGGTCGACAGGTCAGGTTTGTCGGGTTCCAAAAGCGTCAGCGTTTCTCGAGCAGTTGAGACACTGGCAACTTTTGACTGTCCGGCCAAAAGTTTGGCCAAGTATGGTGCTGACATCAGCAGGTGGTTGCTGACGTCAGCACGACCTGATGATGTCAGCAAGCAAAAATGATGATGTCAGCTCGACTCCCCCCTTTTCTTTTCTTTTCTTTCTTTCTTTTTTTGTGTTTTCTCTCGCGATTTTGCACGAGCGTGCAGCCGCTCCACGACTGCTGCTTGGAAGCTGCATGGAAACTGTGCAACAGCTTCCGCTCAGCTGGTGCTGCAGTTGTGCTGTCTGCTGCAACAGCAGCTGTGTGGTTGCGTGCGCACCAGTGGCAGCAGCGGCTGCACAATGCCGCTGCTACTGCTGCGTGCTACGGTTGCTGTGCGCTGCCACCGCCGCGCGCTGCTGCGCTGCTCTTGCTACAGCTGCTGCCGCTCTGCTACTGCCGCCGCGACTGCCGCTGCTGCTGCTGCGCAGCTGTTGCCGCCGTTGCTGCTGCTCTACTGCTGCCGCCGCTGCTACGCTGCACTACTGTTGCCGCGGCCGTTGCTGCGGCTGCGGACGGCGGCTCCACTCGCTGCAGCCGCTACCCGCTGCTGTGGTTGCTGCTACGACGCTGCTATTGCCGTTGCTGCTGCTGATGCTGCCGCTATTGCCACTGCTGCTCTGCTGCTATGCTGCTGCTGGCACGGTGGCAACGCCGCTGCTACGGTCTCACGTGATGGGTGTGGGCTGCGTCGACGGCAACCGGCTGTCTTCGACAGGTCCCAGTGGATTTGCTGCAGCGGTGACTCTCACTGCTGCTGCTCTGCTGCGTCTCTGCTGCGCAACTCAGTACAAACTTTCTCACTGCTCTGATACCATGAGAAGATGCAAGGAAGCTTCCTAGCAACACTCCCGTTGACCAGCCGTCAGTGCCTGATCAGACGATGAGGACAGTCACAAGTCGTGCACGCAACGGCAAGAGTTTGGCTAGGGGACACAAGGCAAATTGTCTGAATGCTTCAATAGCATTTGCAGAGAGAGATGACAAATGATAGGTCCATGGCATAAGTACGTGCCGCAGCGCACAGCGGGTGTCGCACGCGGCGGTCCACGAGCTGTCCTAAAACCGGCCCAAAACCACGGTTTTGGCCATAACTCCGTGCACACATTTCATAATGCTACACCGTCTGAACCTAGACGTGCACGATCACAAGACGGACGCTACGATTGGTCACATGCATGCATTCATCATCAGACGGTGGACACGCAATGCATGTCAAGAATGATGTCCTGGCGTGCCCTGAACTGCCTGAGTGTCCACGGCTGCTTAGTGCAAAGAGACTTCCAAGGGAGGTGTGTGCTTTGGGTCGCCACAACACCAAGGGAGCAGAATTCTGGCAGAACACAGATTTCGGAAACTGAGAAAGGCTGGGAATCATCAATGGTTAGTTATTTTGGTGATATTACATCAGATTCTTATAGCCTGTGATCTAAGCTTTCCAACGCATCCAAGCATGCCCAAAACGGAGCAGTAGAGCCCCTGCTACGGCCGTTAGAGTAAGCCATGGTGGAGCCGAGCCGCCCACCATACCCACGAACGGGAATGACGGGAGGCGCTTCGACGGTGGCCTGTCGAAGCGCCCTTCCTGTCATCCCAACGTGGGGGGAGGCTCGCCCTGGTCCAGAAGACCATCCACATCCCTTTTTCTCATGGCCCATGTGCCCTTGGAGCTCATTGAAGTCGAACTCGGATCACTGGTGGTGGAATTACTCCGTCACCAATGACGGAACCCAGATTCCACCCACCTACCACCCGAACTTCGGATGGGGCTANCGGCCGTTAGAGTAAGCCATGGTGGAGCCGAGCCGCCCACCATACCCACGAACGGGAATGACGGGAGGCGCTTCGACGGTGGCCTGTCGAAGCGCCCTTCCTGTCATCCCAACGTGGGGGGAGGCTCGCCCTGGTCCAGAAGACCATCCACATCCCTTTTGTTCATGGCCCATGTGCCCTTGGAGCTCATTGAAGTCGAACTCGGATCACTGGTGGTGGAATTACTCCGTCACCAATGACGGAACCCAGATTCCACCCACCTACCACCCGAACTTCGGATGGGGCTAACTTTCTGAATTCTCAACCAAATCGAGCAACTGAAAGCTCGAAACTGCATGGCAAAATGCAAGGAGTCCAAATCTGAAACCAGATAAGACATCTGACCACTCCCCCGGTGGTCGAACCAGGAAAACGGCAAACGGAATCCATGGCAGGGGCACTTTTTAACAGTCTCCCCCGTGCACCTTCCATGCCGGATGCCTCATGCTCACTCTCACTCGTCCGCGTCTGCGCCTTCAAGCCCTTTAGAGCTTGTCAACCCAAGCCCTGCAAGGCTGATGACATGCCGATCCTGGAGCTGCGCCTTGGTCAAGCAATCCGCGAGCATGTGCTTCGTGCTGCAATGTTGAAGCACAACCTGTCCCTTCTCCACCATGTCACGCGCGTAGTGGTAGCGTATGTCGATGTGCTTTGTCCTCCTGTGCTGCGTTGGGTTGTTGGTCAGCGAGATGGAGCCGGTGTTGTCTTCATGAACCACCGTAGGCTCCTGCTGCGGCACGCCCAGCTCCCCCAGCAATCTGCGGAGCCACACCGCTTCCTTGACCGCCTCGGCCAGAGCGACGTACTCCGCCTCCACTGTGGAGGTGGCAACGCAGTCCTGCTTTCTGCTGCACCACGAGACCGCTGCACCTGCNGAGTCGCCACCATGGCATACATGAGGCTGCCCACCACAGATTGGTAGGGCACCTCCGCCATGTCCTCCTTCTTCCTCTTTAGTTTGCGGCGCCATCGCCGCACTCAGCTCACAGCTTGTGGAGAACGGACTGCCCACTGGTTTGCAGTCCTCCATGCCGTACCGCTTCAGTACCTCGGCCACGTACTTGGCCTGCCCCAACTAAAGCGTGCGCGCTCTCCGGTTTCGCGTGATGCTCACCCCGAGGTAGTACTCCAACTCCCCCATGTCCGTCATCTTAAATCTGCTGCTCAGCTGCTCCTTGAGCTGCTGCAAAGCCGCCAGATCTGATGAGCACAGGATCAGATCGTCCACGTAGAGTGCNACAATCTGATGGAGTCCCTTGCTGCGCCGCACATACACGCTGTGGTCTGACTCACAGCGCTTGAAGCCGAGCTCCGCCATGTAGCCGTCCATCTGTTGGTACCAGCACCTGGGTGCCTGTTTTAGCCCGTACAAGGCCTTCCGCAGCTTGCACACCTTGCCCTCCGGCGCATCCACCCCCTCCGGCACCTCAAGGTAGATCTCCTTGTCAATGATGCCGTTTAGGAATGCCGTTTTGACATCCATTTGGTGGATCTCCGTGTCCTTTGCGGCTGCCACCGCAAGGATCGTCCGGATGCTCGTGAACTTGGCGACGGGCGCGAACGTCTCATCATAGTGTTCGCCTTTCCGCTGCGCGTACCCTTTTGCCACTAGCCGCGCCTTGTATTTCTCCACCTTGCTGTCCTTGGTGAGCTTCACCTTGAACCCCCACTTGGAGCTGATCACCTTCGCCCCCTCACGCCGATCCACCAACTCCCAAGTGCCGTTCTCAGCAAGGGACGCAAGTTCAGATTTTATTGCTTCGCCCCACTGCTGCCCATCAGGCCGTGCAAGTGCCTCTTGCACAGTTGTCGGCTCCTTTGCGGCTGCCATTATGCACCGCGCCATGCCGACCCAGCGGCCAGTGCTTGCGTCATACCGCTTTGCCGCATTCCGCCGCCTCCGACTACGACGCGGCGACCTTGGCGACGCTGACTGCTGGTCCTGCTGCTGCTCTGCTGCAACATTGTCCTCGGCCGCGGGCTCCCCCGCCTCGGCTGCTGCGTCCTGTGCTCCAGCGGCACCTGCACCTGCTGCATTGCCCTGTTGCACTCCAGCACCGTCATCCTTCGAGGACCCGTCATCGACCTCTGCAGCCGCCGGCTCCTCCTCATGCTCAAGGAGTTGGAACCACTCCCCCTGCTTTGGAGAGTGCGCTGCATCAATGCTGTTGCTGCTGCTGCAGTAGCTCTGCTGCTCATCAAACGTGACGTCGCGGCTGGTGATGACGTCCTGCGTCCGTGGATCAAAGAGGCGGTACGCCTTGAGCGCGCTCTCGTATCCGACGAATGCGTACGCCTTTGCACGCGGGTCCAGTTTGGAGTCTTTTCTTTGCGCGGCCTGCACCAACGCGTGCGCCTTGCACCCGAACGCTTTCAGGTGTGCCACGCTTGGTTTGCGCCCGCTCCAAGCCTCCTGCGGCGTCTTCCAGCCGCCCTTTCCCTTCAGCACTGCTGTTGGAGTGAGGTTGGTTATGTAGCACGCCGTACTCACGGCCTCGGCCCACAGGCTCCGTGGCAACTTTGCATCCACGAGCATTGTCCGCGCCATTGTGAGTAGCGTCTGGTTCATACGCTCCGCCACGCAATTAGATTGAGGCGTGTACGGAGTGGTCGGCTGCCACTCAATGCCCTGCTCCTTCAACCACCCTCCGCAGCCCACATACTCCCCGCCATTGTCGCTGCGTAGAGCTCCGACCTTGCGGCCAGTCTGCCTCTTCACCGCTGCGACATACTTCTTCAGCCGGTCTAGCACATCGCTCTTCCGCTTCATGAAGTAGACGTAGAGTTTTCTGCTGCAATCGTCGATGAAAGTGACGAAGTAACGCGCGCCCCCAACAGACGACGTCTTGATCGGTCCGCACACATCACTGTGCACGACCTCGAGCAGGTTCTCGGCCCACCGTTGTCCGTCTTCGAACGGCTTGCGTTTTGCCTTGCCCACGATGCAAGGCTCGCACTTGTGCTCTGGGGAATCTGCTGCTGCGTCAGCTGCACCGGTGATGTTGAGGCCGCGAACCATGTCGCGCTTCGCCATCTCTTGCACGACTGCGGACGACGAGTGCTCTAGCCGCCAATGCCACAGCTGCAGGTCTGCTCCCCCGCCTTTTGCGAGGTTGACGACGCGTGCTGGCGGGTCTACTGCGTCTGATGCCGAGGGGATGACCTTGGTCTCAACGATGTAGAGGCCTCCCTCGCGCTTTGCCTCTAGCACGACCTCGCCGCCGCCGTCCATCCGCACGACTGCACCTTTCCTGCGGAAGAGGACTTCATACCCCTTGTCTGTCAAGCGGCTCACACTCAAAATGTCAGCCAGGCCGGGGACANCACCAACCACCACCTCTACGTCCACATCACCTTGGCCGGCCGCAGGTTCGACCTTGTCGTTGGCGGTCACCATGGACTTGGCAGACTTGGTGTAGTTGATGAACCCCACCTTCTCGACTTGGGTATGCTCCTCCGCACCTGAGTCGAGGCACCGCCGGTTGGCGCCCTTCAGGTCATGGTTCTTTGTGCCGTTGAGGAGCGCCTTCTTGCCTTTGGCGCCTTTGCCGCCGGCCTGCGCCTCCTCCGGACTCTCCTTGGCCCAATGGCCCTCCTTGCCACAGTTATGGCATGCACCCTTCTTGGCGCCCTTCTTGCCGCCGCCCTTACCGCCGCCTCGCTTGCCACTGCTGCTGCCACCCTGCGTTTTGGTGATCAGGGTAGTTCAGGATGACGAGGTCTCGCCACCGCTCCGACGGTGCACCTCGTTGCGGATGTACTCGGCCACTGCGTCGTAGGTGAGTTTATCCTCCTCCCAACCTCCCAGCACGGTGATGAGAGGACCCCAACTGTCGGGTAGAGCCATGAGGAGCGCCATTGCCTACATCTTTGTGTCAATCTTCCACCCCACATCATTGCATTGTGAGGCAAGAGACTCGATCTGTTGCATTGCGGAAATGACGTCCTCACCCTCCTCGATCCTCACCGTCAAGAGTCGCTTCATTGCGAAGATCTTGTTGGCTAGGGATGTTGATTGGTGGATGGAGCAGAGCTTCTTCCACGCGTCAGCTGCCAGCTCGCAGCCATGGATATAGCCCCACTGAGATTCATGCAGCGCCGACAATAGGAGCATTAGCGCCTCCGTGTTCTTTCTCGCGAAGGCCGTCTTCTCCTCGTTTGTTGCGCTCGCATCTTGAACCTCCGTTCCCTTCATGAGCTCCAGCAGTCCCTTGTGCGCGAGGTAGATCTCAAAATGCCACCGCCACAGCCCAAAAGCCTGGGCCACCCATGTACTTTTGGATGGGCGAGGACTCTGTCTTCTGCGCCATGTTGAACTTCTGCAATGGACAGTCTCAACCTGCGACGGCGAAGTCGCCCGGAGCGACACTCCCGTGCGTTTGCGGAAGCCGTGAACGTCTTGGTAGGCAGGTCAGGGCCGTGGGCCCATAACCCTCTGTCAGGAATGCTGTCCTGGCGTGCCCTGAACTGCCTGAGTGACCACGGCTGCTTAGTGCAAAGAGACTTCCAAGGGAGGTGTGTGCTTTGGGTCGCCACAACACCAAGGGAGCACAATTCTGGCAGAACACAGATTTCGGAAACTGAGAAAGGCTGGGAATCATCAATGGTTAGTTATTTTGGTGAGATTACATCAGATTCTTATAGCCTGTGATCTAAGCTTTCCAACGCATCCAAGCATGCCCAAAACGGAGCAGTAGAGCCCCTGCTACGGCCGTTAGAGTAAGCCATGGTGGAGCCGAGCCGCCCACCATACCCACGAACGGGAATGACGGGAGGCGCTTCGACGGTGGCCTGTCGAAGCGCCCTTCCTGTCATCCCAACGTGGGGGGAGGCTCGCCCTGGTCCAGAAGACCATCCACATCCCTTTTGTTCATGGCCCATGTGCCCTTGGAGCTCATTGAAGTCGAACTCGGATCATTGGTGGTGGAATTACTCCGTCACCAATGACGGAACCCAGATTCCACCCACCTACCACCCGAACTTCGGATGGGGCTAACTTTCTGAATTCTCAACCAAATCGAGCAACTGAAAGCTCGAAACTGCATGGCAAAATGCAAGGAGTCCAAATCTGAAATCAGATAAGACATCCGACCACTCCCCCGGTGGTCGAACCAGGAAAACGGCAAACGGCATCCATGGCAGGGGCACTTTTCAACAATGCAAAAACATGCAAATCGGGCTCATGGCGAGTCCGTCGAAAAACTCCTACAAGCTGCAGAAAAAACAGCAAGAAGTTCTGGCAGTGTCCGGGGCTGTGGAACGGTAGTCGGCCAGCTGCAAGCTAGTAGTCCGCCGCCAGTCGTCGCACCGGTGTCACCAGGGCCCGCCTCAGGGATCTGCAAGAGTATGGACACGGCCGAGTGGTCACAGTAAACTGTACAAGAACGCCACAAATCACAACAGAAGGGTGGCCGGCCGAGATCGGCTTGTCTAAAAAATGAGAAGGGGCAGGCTGACTTGCAGGCTAAAGGCCCCGCTTGAAGAGGGTTGATCCCCTCCCCTTTGCTTTGCTCAGAACCGCCACAGGTTACGTGGTGGTGACGAGCGGAACGGAAGGGGCATGATGACTCGTGTGCACCTAGAGGAGTCTCGTTGTGCCACAAGAGCAATGCAAGCAATGCCGCAGCGAGTCATACCATGTCGAGGTGGAGCGCACACACCATGGCGATTCGCGGCCGAGAGTGTCGGCAAATGGGCGGAAGCTCCATTACCGCCTTTTTTGGTATGCTGCGTTTCTATCCTACAGAATTCAGGCCTTGTAGTTTGTTGCTAACATTGCGTCAAGTAAGGCTACTCCCAAGCTTCTAGCCAAGATGGTTATACTACTCATGCTCACCGCAATTGTAC
>SZWC01005789.1:62244-142292 GCA_023375785.1 Penium margaritaceum | reverse complement strand
TCTCTCTCTCTCTCTCTCTCTCTCTCTCTCTCTCTCTCTCTCTCTCTCTCTCTCTCTCTCTCTCTCTCTCTCTCTCTCTCTCTCTCTCTCTCTCTCTCTATCTCTCTCTCTCTCTCTCTTCTTTTTTGTGATAGTCGGACGTATTATGGGATTCATTGTCTATGTGATACATTTTTTAAATCGATGCATTTTGTGCGCTTAGAATGTTTGGGATGACTTCGCCAATTTTCCTTAAATGAGACGGTGCCTTGCGTTGAGCATCTTCCAGAGTCAACAAGAAAATCTTTTGCATAGCCCGAAGTCTTCATTACTGCGGCACTATTTTCCTGTTTCATTTCAGATCTGTTGATTTTTGTCGTTTTCATCCTAACGCTCCCTTGTTCAGAGTGCACACCTGGGTTGGTTAGGGCCCACAGTGCTGCCGGCTAGATCTACCTGCGCACCTGAAGTTGTCCATTGCCGTCCACCCTAGTCGTGGATGCTTTTTGGACAGACAAAAAGTGGAAAGATGCCGAGCATGCGAGTGTTGGGACAGGTGAGGGCGCCAGGTATCTCAAAAACAGACAGAATGGGGGTCCACAAAAAGGTGGACCCCCGATCGTGGCTCAATGGGCCAACCGCGCCCGTCACACTCCATGTGAAGGGCGCGGTCGGCCCATATGTAGGTGGGTGGATACCTCCCCGGTGTACGCCGCCCTAACGGCGACCTTGCAGGCGGCCTCAGAATTCCAAAAAACAATTTTTTCCCACATTTCTTCACATTAATTTGACGCAGGATTGTTAAAGTCGATCGTGCAAGACAAAACTGATCCTAAGTTCAAACCATCATCAGTATGGCAAGGCTAGCGAGGCCAGAAATGCAAAAACAAAGATTTGGATTTTTCTCAAGCCCTGACAGCATGGATCATCCGCGCTCAAACAAACCTGTCCAACCGTTCAGGTTGGCGTAAAATTTTGACCACCGCAGCCAGGTTTGCGTCTCCGGTAAGCCAGGAACCAGGTCGGTTTGAATTTTTGAATTGAATAGGAGCGTGACACCTAATATGAGGAAAGAGCCTCAACCAAGATTATTTAATCAATTTATCCTAAATACTAAAATACCTGAGGTTTTGAGTAACGGTAATCCAAATACCAGATTCTATTTAGAGCAAATGTATCCGAGCTGCTGTGAATGCGCCCCACACCTATAACTGTTCTCCCGAACGGATCGTAGATGGTGAACAGGTAGAAGTTACGATGTAAAACACAATTCATAATTTGGGAAACTTGAGCAATTTATAATTAACGGTAAGTGTACTTCGACGATAAGTGTCGAAATGATCGAACATATATATACAGGTGTCGAGTTACGGATGAGGCATAGCTGGGGTCGTTGGGTCGGTTGTTGAGTGACGCGTGCGGAGTCCCGTCGTGAATGGTCGGATTTGTGAAGGTCTGCCGAGAAGTCGAGGGTCTTTGAGAATCGACAGTGAAGATGCGAGATGCATCTTTATACATCTCAATCTGTCTCGGTGCATCGAGAAGTCGACCAAAAGTCCGTGATACTTCTGTCGTAGATTCGTGAGAGTGGTCAAAGTTGTCGGAAGGTTCGGGAAGATTCACTGAGGGTGGGGGCACTTGGCCGGTTTGTCCTTGACCGTTGGAGTGAATATCGCGGTCACGCGATGGGATGGGCTGATTGTGTCATAACAGAAATGCCCACGCGGAAAGATTAGGGACTCGTGTACGTCTAGTGCGTAACACTTCCCCTCCTTTTAGCCGTGACGTCCCGGCGCGTGTACAAACGTAGCCCGGTGACGGCGATAATAGCCATCGATAAGATGATCAACGTCTCGGAGATTGTTGCAGGGTTCCCAACTGTTATGCGTGTCGTAGCCGTGCCACTTGACAAGATACCGTACCACCGCAATTATTCCGAAGGAAATTAACTATGATCATTTCCAAAGACGGTCATGTACTCCTCCTGGGTGCTTCTGTAACGGTACAAAATTAATCCTGCATGGGCTTCGAATTCATCCTGAAAAAAAAAAACTACAGGGATCAGCTCGAATTCACGCTCACAGAGCGCGGATGTTGCGTGGACGTCCGTTAATTCCACGCGACGTCGGTCGTTAATTTGCGTGCTCGTAGTTCAAGAAAAAAAAATCCAACGACTGAATGCAATCGCAATTTTGACACATGAGGACATGACATGGCCTGGTCACTGCGAATTTAAGTGGGAGTGAATTCTTCAGGGCACTTCTGTAACGGTACAAAACTCGGTCCAGGTTGGTTGAAAAATTAAAACCAAAAACACCTTCGCAAAAATGCTTCCGAATAATTGCTGTAATACGGTACTTTTTTGTCTTACCTCGTCGTCGGTGGCTGTGGATATCCTTGATGAATTACTCCGTGTCTTCATCCACTTGGACGGGAGGCAGAGGAGGGACCTCTCTGCTGGGGAAGTTCTCTCCGGGGTCTCTGTAGTGCTTGAGTCTGCTGACATGGAATACCAGATGAACTTGCATAGTGTCAGGGAGTCTCGCAACCACAGGGGTTTGCATGCGTTCGATCTCAAACCGTCCCAAACATTGGGGTTTGAGCTTCAAATAGTCGACTCCATAGAGTCTGATATTTGCTGAGCGGAGGACTTTCTCGCCAGCAGCGAACACGTCGTCGTTGTGATGTCGGTCAGATTCTCGCTTCATCGTTGCTTGTGTCTTTACAAGGGTTTTCCGTGTTTCCTCCCATATGGTGGTGAAATCTCAGCGCTGAACTTCGACAGCAAGAATGTTGCTACAACTTTGTAGTCCGGCTGGTATGACGGAAGTTTTACCATACACCACTTCAAACGGAGATTTACTGGTTGCGGTGGAAACTGCCGAATAATATGTGATTTCGGCAGTTGGGAGTTTTTCTGCCGAATCCTTCCTGTGAGGTCCACATAACGTTCGGAGAATTCGTTTGAGCATTTGATTGGTCCGCTCGGTTTGACCATCAGTTTGAGGATGAAACGTCGTCAAAAGTTGAATTCTGCTACCGTAGCGAGTCATCAGTTTCTGCAAGAAATGGCTGGTGAATCGACCGTTTCTTTCACTTGTGATGGTTCTTGGCACGCCGTGTAACCGTACGATATTGTTTAGAAACAACCGTGCTGTTCCTTTGGCGGTGACGGTGGTCGTTGTCGGAATGAAGTGAGACATTTCAGAAAACCTGTCGACGACCACAATGAGGATTGTGTCATATCCCTCGGGTGTGATCAGTAATCCCATGACGAATTCCATGGAGATGTCGGCCCACGGTTCTGTAGGAATAGGGAGCGGTTGCAGAAGTCGGGGTTGTCGCCTGCGACGGGATTTTTGTCACTGACATGTGTGTTGAAAATTTGTCCCTCTGCATGCCCAAGTGCGGCGCCAGGAGGCACCGACGAGCCGCCAGAGAGAGGAAATTCCTCGTCGACGGATTTGGAGACTTGAGGATTGCTTGGATCCTAAAATGCAGGACTTCCCCTGAAAGTTGACGAGTTTTTCAATCCGGTGGAAGTTGTTTCACCGGAATCGGACTAGTATCGAGGGAGATATGGGCTTCCAAAGTTGGGGTGTGCGCGGCGGTTCTGGGAGCCGGCCGCGGTTCGACTTCCGGTGAATAATCGACCGGAACGAGTAACAAAATGCCATCTGGGGATTTTGCTTTGGAAGGTCTGCCGAGGCGTCCGGTGGATGATCCGTCGGATTTCAGGAGTGCAGTTTGTTACTGAGGGACTTAGCCAAAATCCTGGCTCGGAGTCCGAAACTCAGTAGTATCGTTTGTTACTCGGGGACTTCGTCAAAATTCTGACTGGAGGTCCGCGAACAGGTTTCGACCCACATCAATCCGCATCACCAAAGTCGATGATTAACTCATCGAAACAGACCCCAAAGGCGCGAGGGGCGCCGCCACTACGCGTAGGGACATCTGCGCCTCCGGAATGGCGTTTTGATGGGTCCTTGATGTGTGAGGGCGCCACGGCGGGCGACGTGGTGCGCGCCGCCGACAGAGCGGCTGATTTGGGGTGCTGCGCTTTGTCTTACATAGCGGGAGCTACGGTGATCCGAATCGCGCACGGTTTGGTGCGTTGGAGAGCTCATGACTAGCCCTACAAATGTTTAGATCATGTCCATGTTCAAAAAACCAATGCAAAATCGCGTACTTCCCTTCGCAAAAGTGACTGTCTCGCACTTGTCTTCAACTGCCAGAAACATAGCGTGAGGCGACCGGAAAGCTCACGCTCAGACTCAGAACCCGCACAAACATAGCCGTGAACGCGGAAGATCAGTCAGGACACGTTGGAACTGCCTCCACCCGGGGGCCGGTTTCTAACAAAGGGTTATGGGCCCACGGCCCTGACCGGTCTATACAACGCTCACGGCCTTTCGCGGCGGACGGGATTGTCATCGGGGACGACATCGCTGTCAAACTCTGAGGTCCAGAGTTGAAGAGTGCGCAATGGCGCAGAAGGAGACGCAGGTCATCCAGAAGTATGCGGGCGGCCCTGGATTTGGGCTATGGAGGTGGCACTTCGAGATCCATCTCGCGCATAAGGGTGTGCTGCAGGTCATGTTGGGAACCGAAGTCCTCGACGAAGCGACAGCGACGGAAGCGCAGAAGGAGGCCTTCGCGAAGAAGAACACGGAGGCGCTCATGCTGCTGGTGTCCGGGACGGCTGAGTCGTAGTAGGGCTACTTCCAGGGCTGCAAGCTGGCAGCCGAGGCTTGGCAAAAACTTTGCACCATCCATCAATCCAAGTCGCTGGCGAACAAAATCTTTGCCATGAAGCGACTCCTGACGGTGAGAATCGAGGAGGGAGATGATGTCATCACCGCCATGCACCAGATCGAGTCGCTCGCCTCACAGTGCAATGACGTGGGGTGGAAGATCGACACGCAGCTGCAGGCGATGGCCCTCCTCATGGCCCTTCCTGACAGTTGGAGCCCTCTCATTACAGTCTTGGGAGGATGGGCAGAGGAGAAGCTCACCTATGGCGCGGTCGCAGAGTACATCCGCAACGAGGCGCAGCGACGGAGCTGCGGGGAGTCCTCGTCTTCCTCATCGGCCCTCGTCACTAAAACGCGTGGTGGCGGAAGTGGGAGCAAGGGAGGTGGCGGACATGGTGGCGGCAAGAAGGGCGCCAAGAAGGGTGCGTGCCGCAGCTGCGGCAAGAAGGGCCACTGGGCCCGTGAGTGCACCGAGGAGGCAAAGGCCGGCGGCAAGGACGACAAAGGCAAGAGTGCGCTCCTCAACGGCACTCAGAACCACTACCTCAAGAAGGCTAACCGGCGATGCCTTGACTCCGGAGCCGAGGAGCATACCCAGGTCGAGAAGGTCGGGTTCATCAACTACACCAAGTCTAGCAAGTCCATGGTGGTCGCGAACGACAAGGTCGAGCCGGCGGCTGGCCAAGGAGACGTGGACGTGGAGGTGGTGGTTGGTGGGAAGCGGGTGCAGCGCGTGATCAAGAACGTGTAGCACGTACCTGGCTTGGCTGACATCCTAAGAGTCAGCCGCCTGACTGACAAGGGGTACGAGGTGCTCTTCAAGAGAAGAGGGGCAGTCGTGCGGAAGGATGGTGGCGGCGCGACCGTGCTGGAGGCTAAGCGCGAGGGAGGCCTCTACATCGTGGAGACCAAGGTGATCCCCGTGGCGACAGATTCAGCAGATTCGCAGGAACGCACCGTCAACCTGGCCAAAGGAGGGGGAGCTGATCTGGAGCTATGGCACCGACGACTGGGGCATTCCTCACCCGCAGTCGTGAAGGAGATGGCGAAGCACGAGCTGGTACGCGGCCTCGTCATTGACGGTGCGGAAGAGGCGACAGATGCAGCAGTGCACAAAAAGTGTGAGCCTTGCATTTTGGGCAAGGCACGGCACAAACCGTTTAACGAGAACGTGAATCGCGCCTCGGACCTGCTACAGGTCGTGCACAACGACGTGTGCGGACCATTCAAGACGGCGTCAAAGAGCGGCGCGCGTTACTTCGTCACCTTCATTGATGACTACAGCAGAAAACTTTTCGTGTACTTCATTAAGCGGAAAGGCGAGGTCCTGGACCGGCTGAAGGAGTATGTCACCGCGGTGGAGAGGCAGACTGGCCGGAAGGTCAGAGCGCTACGCAGCGACAACGGCGGAGAGTATGTGGGTTGTAGCGGGTGGATGAAGCAGCAGGGCATAAAATGGCAACAATCTACGCCGTATTCGCCTCAGTCAAATGGCGTGGTGGAGTGGGCGAACCAGACGCTGCTGAACATGGTACAGACTATGTTGGTGGATGCGGAATTGCCGAGGAGCTTCTGGGTGGAAGCTGTGCGTACGGCGAGCTACACCATCAACCTTACTCCTACAGCGGTGCTGAAGGGGAAGAGCGGCAGGAGGTTTGGAGCGGGTGCAAGCCAAGTGTGGCACACCTGAAAGTGTTCGGGTGCAAGGCGCACGCGATGGTGCAGGCTGCGCAGAGGCGCGACAGCAAGCTGGAGCCGCGGGCAAATTCGTATCTCTTCCTTGGCTATGAGAGCGCGCATAAGGCGTACAGGCTCTACGACATGCGCAAGGGGGAGATAATCCGCAGCCGAGACGTCGAGTTCGATGAGCAGCAGAATTACGTCAGCAGCAACGAAGTGGGCGTGGTGGACTCCCCAAAGATGGGGGAGTGGTTCCAGCTCCTTGACTACAAGAAGGAGCCGACGGACGCCGAAGTTGAGGATGCGGCATCAGAGCGCGACGGTGCACCAACGGTGGCAGCCGAAGCGGAGGACTCTGATGACGATCAAGCTGATGAGGAGATCCACCGGAAGGATCCGGCGGATGAGGCACCAACGGTGCCAAGGCGCGCACTCCCGGCAGAGTGTGCAACGGGCGTTGGTGGAAAATCCACTGGACGCGCCGTCCGTCCGGGCGATGTTTCGCTGGAACGGGAGAGATCCTCGGGGAGCCGTCTGGTCGATGATTCACCGGAGCGTGCTGTGTCGGAGGGATCGCAGCAGAGCAACGATGCGCCACCAAAACTACCGCGCCGCAGCAGGAGGCAGCGAAAAACGGGGAAGCGCTTTGACGCAAGCACCGGTCGATGGATTGGCATGACGCGGTGCATGCTGGCTGCATCAACGGAGCCGACTACCTTGCAAGAGGCGCTTGCGCGGCCTGAGAGGGATCAATGGGACGCAGCCATCAAATCTGAGCTGGCGTCCATCACGGAAAATGATACGTGGGAGCTGGTTGACAGGCCGAAAGATGCCAAGGTCATCGGCTCAAAGTGGGTCTTCAAGACCAAGTTCACAAAGGAAGGTGTGGTTGACAAGTACAAGGCGCGGCTGGTGGCGAAAGGGTATGCACAGCGTAAGGGGGAGCACTACGATGAGACGTTTGCTCCCGTCGCTAAGTTCAGAAGCATCCGGGCGATCCTTGCGGTGGCGGCCGCGAAGGACATGGAGCTCCACCAAATGGACGTAAAGACGGCCTTCCTCAATGGCATCATAGACAAGGAGATCTACATGGAGGTGCCGGAGAGGGTGGAGGCGCCGGAGGGCAAGGTGTGCAAGCTGCGGAAGTCCTTGTATGGGCTAAAACAATCGCCCAGATGCTGGTACCAGCAGATTGACAGCTTCATGGCACAACTCGGCTTCAAGCGCTGTGAGGCGGATCACAGCGTGTACGTGTGGCGCAACAAACAGCTCCATCAGATCGTCGCACTCTACGTGGATGACCTGATTTTGTGCCCGACGGATCTGCCGAGCCTACAGCAGCTGAAAGAGCAGCTGAGCAGCAGATTCCAGATGTCGGACATGGGGGAGCTGGAGTACTACCTCGGGGTGAGCATTACGCGCAACCGGAGGGCGCGCACGCTTGAGCTGGGACAGGCCAAATACGTGGCCGAGGTGCTGAAGCGGTACGGCATGGAGGACTGCAAACGAGTTGGCAGTCCAGTCTCCACGACCTGTGAACTGAGTGCGGCAATGGCACCGCAGACAAAAGAAGAGCGGGAGGATATGGCAGGGGTGCCCTACCAATCGGCGATGGGCAGCCTCATGTACGCCATGGTGGCGACTCGACCAGACCTGGCCTACGGGGTGGGCCGAGTGAGAAGGTACGTGGCCGATCCAGGGCCACTACACTGGCAGGCGGTCAAGCGCATCCTCCGCTACCTGCAAGCGACGCGGCATGCGTGCTTGAGGTTCGACGGCAAGGGGCGGGCGGACCCCTTGCGTCTGGTCTACTACACGGACGCAGACTACGCTGGCGATGTGGACAAGCGGAAGTCCACATCTGGCTACGTGTTCTTCCTCGCTGGTGCAGCGGTCTCGTGGTGCAGCAGAAAGCAAGACTGCGTCGCAACCTCCACAGTGGAAGCAGAGTACATCGCGCTGGCCGAGGCGGTCAAGGAGGCGGTGTGGCTCCGCAGGTTGCTGGGGGAGCTGGGCGTGCCGCAGCAGGAGCCTACGGTGTTGCAAGAGGACAACACCGGCTCAATCTCGCTGACCAACAACCCGACGCAGCACAGGAGGACGAAGCACATTGACGTGCGTTATCATTACGCACGGGACATGGTTGAAAAGGGGCAGGTGGTGCTGCAACACTGCAGCACGCACAACATGCTTGCGGATTGCTTGACCAAAGCGCAATTCGTGGACCGGCACACATTGAGCGTGGCCGGACTTGGGATGACCAGCTATGATGGGCTGGAGGGCGCAGCGGAAGATGAGCGAGAGCAGGCAGGAGCAGCGGGCATGGCAGGTGCAAGGGGGAGAATGTTGAAGATTTGCCCCTCTGCATGCCCAAGTGCGGCGCCGGGAGGCGCCGACGAGCCGCCAGAGAGAGGAAATTCCTCGTCGACGGATCTGGCGACTTGAGGATTGCTCGGATCTTAAAATGCAGGATTGCTCCTGAAAGTTGACGAGTTGCTGAATCGAGTGGAAGTTGTTTCACCGGAATCGGACTAGTATCGAGGGAGATATGGGCTTCCAAAGTTGGGGTGTGCGCGGCGGTTGTGGGAGCCGGCCGCGGTTCGACTTCCGGTGAATAATCGACCGGAACGAGTAACAAAATGCCATCTGGGGATTTTGCTCCGGAAGGTCTGCCGAGGCGTCCGGTGGATGATCCGTCGGATTTCAGGAGTGCAGTTTGTTACTGAGGGACTTAGCCAAAATCCTGGCTCGGAGTTCGAAACTCAGTAGTACAGTTTGTTACTCGGGGACTTCGTCAAAATTCTGACTGGAGGTCCGCGAACAGGTTTCGACCCACATCAATCCGCATCACCAAAGTCGATGATTAACTCATCGAAACAGACCCCAAAGGCGCGAGGGGCGCCGCCACTACGCGTAGGGACATCTCCGCCTCCGAAATGGCGTTTTGATGGGTCATTGATGTGTGAGGGCGCCTCGGCGGGCGACGTGGTGCGCGCCGCCGACAGAGCGGCTGATTTTGGGTGCTGCGCTTCGACTGACGTATCGGGAGCTACGGTGATCCGAATTGCGCACGGTTTGGTGCGTTGGAGAGCTCATGACTAGCCCTACAAATGTTTAGATCATGTCCATGTTAAAAAAACCAATGCAAAATCGCGTACTTCCCTTCGAAAAAGTGACAGTCTCGCACTTGTCTTCAACTGCCAGAAACATAGCGTGAGGCGACCGGAAAGCTCACGCTCAGACTCAGAACCCGCACAAACATAGCCGTGAATGCGGAAGATCAGTCAGGACACGTTGGAACTGCCTCCACCCAGGGGCCGGTTTCTGACAATGTGTCGCAGGTTCTGCAGAAGCTGGCCAAGCCGGATTGCATCTTGTTCCACCAATACGTCTTTGCCAGCTTCTTCAGTGTCTCGTCCTCTCCAAAGTGTCCACCTGGTCCTGTGTCGTGGCACTCTTCGACCAGCATACGGCAAAGTTCATCGTTTGGGGTAATGACCACTTGGCGAGTGAAGCGTCGTCGCCAATAGGGTGCGTCGTACCGGAATTTGGCTTTGTCATATCCCCCGTGCTGATCGTAGCCTCGTGCGAACAGCCACTTGAGGTACGGGTCTTGTTGTAGCTGCAGCGTTGCCACGTCAGCCATTAAATCTGGTCGGCGGCTGAGTGCATCCGCCGGGTTGATTTTGCCTGGTTGGTACTCGACATTGTAGTCGAACCGGGATTCAAAGAATTCCATCCATCGGGTTTGAAGTCGATTGAGGTTTGACTCTGTCTTAAAATATTTCAACGCATGATGGTCGCTGCGCACGATGCATCTGCGACACTCCAGGTAGTATTGCCACGTCTTGAACACGCGCACGACCGCCAACATTTCTTTCCCGTATACGGCGTAGTTGAGTTCTGGTCCTCGCAGTTTTTGAGACATGTAAGTGACCGGTTGCTGACCGTTGACGTGGTCTTGCAGGAGGAGTACGCCAATGGCTCGGTCTGACGCATCTGTGGCCATGACGTAGTCAACCGTTGGATCGGCTTATCATAGGACTGGTGCCGAGGTCAGAGCGTCCCGCAAAGTGGTAAACACTTCTTGCTCGCTGTCTCCCCACCGCCACTCATTTTCTTTTTGAGCGAGGTCGGAAAGAGGGGCTGACACTCGGGCGTAATCTCGTACGAATCGCTGGTAGTAATTGCAGAAGCTGAGGAAAACTTGAATTTCTCAAACGTTGGTTGGCATTGGCCAATCAGCGACTGTTGCCACTTTTTTCGCATCCATGATGATTTGTCCGCCGTTCATGACGTGACCCAGAAACGCAATCAAACGACGACCAAAGTCGCATTTCAAGAGTTTTCCAAAAACGTCTCTCCTTGTAAAACTTTGAGGACTTTTGGAAGACATCCATCGTGCTCCTCGGGGGTACGGCTGTACACCAAAAATTTGTTGAGGTATACCACAACAAAAAAGGGAAAGGTACGGGCGGAAGATGTTGTTCATGACCGCCATGAACGTCGCCGGGACATTCGTTAGTCCAAACGGCATTACCATGAACTCAGAACGCCCATAGCGGGTTTGGAACGCCGTCTTCTTGATGTCACCGTCTACCACGCGTATCTTGTGATAATTGCTGCATAAGTCGATTTTGCTGAAAATTCGAGCCCCTCGGAGTTGGTCAAAAAGTTCATGAGCTCGGGGAAGAGGGTAGCAGTTCTTGATGGTAGCGTCATTCCACGCCCGATAGTCCACGCACATCCGCATCTCACCAGTTTTCTTTTTTACAAACAGTACTGGTGCGACATATGGTGACATGCAAGGGCGGATGGACCCTTGATCGAGCATCTCATCGAGTTGCTTTTTTTAGCTTGGTCAGCGCATGATCGCTCATCCGATAGGCCCATCAAAATATAGGTCTGCTGCCTTGTTTTAGTTTGATGCGATGGTCGATGTCTCGTTGAGGAGGTAAGGTTCTTGGGAGTTCGTCAAGGAAGACGTTTGTAACCTCCTGGATGAGTGGTGCAAACTCTTCAGGCACCATCGCGAACTTTGCGCATGATGGCGCGTGTCTGGTTTGCGCCACCACAACGAGAGAACAAACTTACTGAGTCCTCGTGGTTGTTGGTGTATCTTTTTCATGGTATCATACGCCTCAAAGACATGGCGGTTTTGAAAACCCACAAATCATTGCTTTGTCGAGAGTCGTGATGCTTCCTGCTTGGAATACATGCCCTACAAGGTGTACCGCACACTACGTCATGCCCCATCTCTATCCACACATGACTACTACCCAGAATATGTGAGTATGCCTACCTTCATGTCATCCCCACCACAAGTTGTTGGTCAAACAGCTGGAACAACGCCAGATAGTGAGAAGGAAACTCCCGTGCCAAAGGACTTGCTCTCATCCATAGACCTGGCTTGCAGAGAGTCCAGTGCCATCCAGGCACCACCAGGTCTCATGCCTCTGACCCCTCCCGCTAAGACAGAAAGCACAAAAACACCATCGCCAGAACCAGTGCAACGATCTCTACGCGCTCTCCCCAAAGTTGACTATAAGCAAATCTATTCTATACTATTGGGACCGCATCCATGGACCACAGTGCAACTGAACCACTGACGCTGGCTGAAGCAAGGAGGAGTTCAGATGATGCTGAATGGGAAAAGGCCATGGCTGCTGAACTGAATGCACTGGTGGAACATGAGGTGTTTGAGCGAGTGCCCTTGCGCAAGGCCATTGATGTCAAGTGGGTGTTCAAACTATAAATAAAACTCAAAGGACCTATTGAGAAGTAAAAAACTTGGCTTGTTGCTAAAGGTTTTCACCAAATCCTTGAAAAGGAATTCACAGACACTTATGCACCTGTGGAAAAGTATGGGACTAGCCGCGTCTTATTGGCAGTAGCCGCACACGAAGACTGGGACATTCACCAGATGGATGTCAAAATTGCCTTCTTGAATGGACCACTAGAAGAAGAACTGTATGTTAAACAGCCAGAGGGCTTCGAGAATGGGAAAGAAAGGGTGTGGCTGCTACTGAAAGCCTTGTATTTCCTAAAACAAGCACCTATGTGTTGGAACAAAGAGATCTGCCGCACTTTGGAGAGTGGTGGGTTCACACAAAGTACCTGTGACCCTTCACTATTTCTTCACTGGGCTAGTGGTGTGGTTGTTGCATTGCCGGTCCATGTAGATGACCTGTTGATCTTGTCTCCCTCCCTCACGTTCATTGAACAGGCCAAAGCACAACTCACAGTACACTACAAAATGATGGACCTAGGTGAGGCACAAAACTTTCTAGGCATGACCATCATGCTTGAACGCACAGCACAGAGCTTGACACTTCACCAAGGTCATTTTCTTGCCAACCTCACTGCATGTTTCCAGCACTTAGTACATCATCTCCCACAAAATCACACAACCATGAGCCCTGATTTATATGCACATCTACTGCATGCACACACACCACAGAATATGGCCCAGATACAGACCACACACTGTACAGAAAAATCACAGGCAATCTCTTATATCTTTGCCTCCACTACACGTCTAGACATTTCTTGCGCTGTCAATGTGCTTGCACAGTTCATCCAGCAACCACACAACACGCATCAGAAAGCACTGCTGAAACTACTGCGTTATGTGCTAGACAGTGCTGCCCTTGTTCTATACTTTGCCGCTACCATCGACCCAGCTTTGGATGGGTACTGTGACAGTGATTATTCCTGTGATCGTGCAGCTCGCAGTCGGGGTGGATACATGTTTGTGCTGTGGCACAAAGTGTGGCTGAGGCAGAGTACATGGCGTTGGGTGAGGCAGCATGTGAGGAGATCTGGCTTGCATGAATGCTTGAAGAGCTGGACGCTTGCACATCCACTGGACCTGTGCATAGCGACAGCTCAGCACCCCATAGCATTGCAGCGAATGATTGTGTGTTGCATCCACACACCAAGCACATCAACGTCAAACATCACTTTGTTTGTGAGGCAGTGGAGGCTGGGGCAGTTGAAGTGCGTGCCATCAGTGGCCAGGCCCAGCTGGCAGATTTTCTTACCAAGGCTCTCCCATCCTCCTCCCTCCTACTCCAACTACAGCATCTTGGTTGCATGCCCATCACACTCCCGTCCACGGGGGCATGTTAAGCTCTCCTTGTACACATATCTTCTTTTGGATGGTTGTGAGTGCACAGGGCATGCTGACGCAGGGAGTGGAGGTGACGCACCGTGACGGCTCACGACCCCTCCGTCCGAGACGCGTAGTCGCCTTCATCCCCCTGGCATGGCCCCCCTTCCTCCATTACTCAACAGCTGGAACCTGGAACAGGGAGTGGATTGTTCTTCAGTTTCCTTCTTACTGGCATATTTTTTTCCTTGCATCATCTTGGGTCAAACTTGCACAGTCGTAACTGGAACCTAGATTAGTTCTAGAAATAATCGCGCACTGGATTGTGGCTGGGTGTACATGGCATGGCGTGGGCTAGTCAGCCCCTTTGCGGAGTTTTAGAGCAATTTTTCCTCGCTCCAGGCTTGCATGCCGGCAAGCCTTGCTTGCCAGCCCGCTGGGTGGGTCTCGACTAGTGAGACTCATCCAAACGAGGATTTTCTCATTCACTCTTAACACTTGGACAATTTTTTTGTTTGAGCCTCTGTGGCTGCCATGAAAAACCCGCACCTAGCGTAGTCGTTTCTTCATGGCATCAATCCGGACAAGTTGCATTCAATTCATCTTTTCAACGTCAACTCCATGTTTTGGGTTTTCGAGTTCTGACATGACACGTCAGTGTGCTTGCATTGTCGAGCACACTGGCGTATCGTGCACGAGCCGATCTTCACGTATGTGCGACAGTGCGGTCGTACGCATGCAAGCCTCGGCATGTGCTCGCCATCACAAGGGAAAAAAGCTTCAAGAGTGACTCCTTGTCTGTTTGCACTTTTTTGTTGTATGGCCAGCATCTGGTTTCCAAAGTTCAAGTGTAACTCGCCCAGCCCATAGATAATCCTGGTACTGCTCATGGGTGACTGAAAAATAATTATTCTGAATGAATTCAGTGGACAGTACGGTATGTGCTTGATTGACTCAACACTTGTGATTAAAGTACACTTATTGCTTAATAAAAATTATCCATTTTTACCAAATCCTCGAATCGTCTTTTTCTCCGCACCTCACCCCTGTAAATGAATCGCGTTCCGCTTGGCGTAACACTTGGTATCAGAGCGTAACGGCGCTGGAGGGATGACCGGCACATTAACTACCCGGAAATTACCTCACACCAATCTTCAGAGCATCTCATCATTCAGAAGTTCACAGACCTCACGACAACAATGGTGGACAGAGCAAGTACACCCAACTACAATGAGCAGTTACCAGCAAAGACTCCGTCGAAGGGAAGATGAACAGTTTACAAATAGCGACACTCTCTAGGAAACCATTCAGCAGCACCAACAGTCACGGTGAATGGCACAGCACCGAAAAACCTGGCGGCCAACCCGGTGGACCCCTCAGGCTCAACAAACCCCTTACCCCCGCCGTTGCCCGTTGGTTTGACATATGGCATGATGGAAGGCACCGGCCGACAGGCGCAAATCAACAAAAACCTCTACTAGAAGTTATTGGGACTCGAGAGCCTCTATCATCTACTCCAACAACTCAACACGATAATGGATGAGCTTTGAAACTCTTGTGTGCGCAAAGCAGTACTCACCGAGAGAAATTTACAACTCTCAAGTGGACCCCCGATTCGATTTGCAATTTACGAGCCGTACAATCCAGTGAATTCCAAGGGACCGACGTTCAGGATGTGGCTGACGAGTTTGAAGGTGTACTTCACCGCTACTTGAGTCAACGATGGCAAAAATAAATTTGACCTTATGGCCTTGCTTCTGCTTGGCACGACTTTGAATTTGTGGTCCGATGTAAAGGCCATCCAATGGCAGCAGGAGACTGGTGGAGCTGAATCAACAACTCGCGTGGCCCCTCTCAAATCATCGACTGCATGCGTACTGCCTCTCAAGGAAGTTAATCAGATGTGGCACAATTGACTTATACCACCAAAAACATGGAAGCTTTGACTGTGCTACATGCGTTTGCTTCGAGAAGCTAAAGGAGAAGTTGGATGCATGGTACAGACTCCAACATCTACGTCAGTAGTCCAACGTGGTGGAATACAATTGGCGTTTCCGCAAAAACACCACCAACCATGACATCGCCCCTGACAAACTGTGTTTCTATGACAACGGCGGCCTCAAACAAGATATTCGATGAGCAATTGCCAATTTCGGCATCCAAGACAACCTACCGCAAATGATCAAAGGAGCCGACCGCATCAACAGCACTGACTACAATGCTCAGATGTAGGAATCCAATGGCTGGCGACCCCAAAGCCACATTTCTTATCATGGTTGAGGGAAGTCACAATCGACGGTAACCTCATCTCGGATGGAAATTTACGTCGTCGATCAACGTGATCAACAGTTATATTGGACTTCCGGGAATCCGGGCCATATCTCATGCGACTACCAAAAGCGGCAATAGCAAGCCAAAAAAGGAGGGAACTCATAGAAAAAGAGTGAGGAGTCAGGAAATGGCAAAAGGCAGTAGTCAACAGTGGAGCTCCTATCAAGTAAAAAACATTGCACCGACGGATCGCCCATCTAAGTAGCTCACATCACCACAGACGAGGGTTCCTGAGATCCCAAAGTTCAATGAGGAGTACGAGGACGACCAACCAGTGATACATCTACAAGAACAACCGAGGGGTTGTAAACTTCGCAGAATGATACTAGCACTTGAGGAGCTTCTCACGATTTTTTCAGCAATGACATGGTTTGAAAACTGTGTTTGCAGAATGAACCAAGGGTGTTCAAAGGAAAAAACCGTCGATGAACAATTACAGATCCACCGACTATGCAAGCCACTCCAACTGCAAATTGGAGATCTGCATGACGTAATGGTCTAGAGAATGTTCCCAATGAGCGACCAAAAAACCATCCTCGGATGAGATTTCATATTCCGGCACAATCCGCACATTGACTGGAGCAGCGGATCAGTTTATCTCAGAATTTATGGCAGAAAGGGACACCTGCCTCTGGTCGAGTGACCCACGGTGCAACGGCGGTTATGGGAGAAGCAGAGGTGGAAGCAGCATAGGCACTTGCGGTAGCCACAAAATGCCAACCGATATCTCTAGATGTGGCCTGGCGATACCTGAAACACGGTGCTCAAGCATGGCTAGTCCACGTGGAAGCAGGGGAAGCAGAAGGAATCACATCTGCTGGGACGACGACAATGGCATCAACTCCTAAGAAGCTCGCGGCCATACCGGAGGAGTTTTCATCAATCTTCGAGGAGTTTGAAGGGGTTTTTCCTGAAAATTCCACGAGAACTACCTCCGTAGCGGAATATTGACCACAAGATGGACCTGAAGCTGGGCGGAAGACCAATGGTGAAGGGGACCTCTTGGATGAACAATCACGAGCTGACCAAACTTAAGAAGCAACCGGACGAGATGCTCAGTCAGGGATTCATCAGAACCTCCATGTCACCCTACGCGGCACCTGTACTTTTTGTGAAAATGAAAACCAGAGAGACGCAGATGTACGTGGACTACCAAGAGTTAAACGACATCACCATCAAGAACCGCTACCAATAACACGCGAGCAGATGAACGTTTTGACCAACTCCGTGGAGCCCAAATGTTTAGCGGTATTGACCTATGAAGCAGCTATCATCAGATCCGCGTATGTAATAAGGATGTCAAGAAGACAACATTCTACACCAGATACGGGAACGTCGAGTTCACGGTCATGCCATTCAGACTTACAAATATCCCTGTAATACTTATGGCAACAATGAGCAACATTCGCTCGTACCTCAGACGACTTCGTCGTCTTGTATCTCAACAACATCTAATGCATAGCCGTACCCCAGAGGAGCATACTGGACATCTCCAAAAACATTCACAAGTTTTTACAAAGAGAGAAGATTTTCAGAAAATTCTTGAAATGCGACTTTAGCTTCGGTTTGATCGAGTTTTGGGCCACATCATCGGTGGGAGATGAATCACCATGGACCTGAAAAAAGTGGAGGCAGTCGTTGATTGGCCGACACCTACAAATGTTTGGGACGTCCAAATATTTCGAGGCTTCTGCGACTACTACCGTCGATTTGTAAAGGACTACTCGTGAGTGTCGGAGCCTCTTTCATCTCTCCCCCAGAAAATCTCTGAAGGGAATTGGGGGGACAGCGAACAATAAGTGGTCAAATTTTTTAGGAACGCTCTGACCTCAGCGCCAGCCTTATGACTGGAAGATCCAACAGTGGACTACATCATGACATGTCCGATTGAGCCATCAGAGCCGTTCTCCTCCAAGACAACAACGACGGAGAACAACTGTTCACGTACGTATAGCAAACATTATGCGGACCGGAACTCAACTACGTGGTGCACGAGAAGGAAATGCTCACAGTCGTGCACACGTTCAAGACATGGCGGTGCTACTTGGAATGCCAACGATGACTCGTCCGCACCGACCATTATGCCTTGAAACATCTCAAGTCTCAGCCAAATCTCATCCCTTGACAAACTCGATGGATGGAGTTCCTTGAGTCCAACTTCAAGTAGGTCATTGAATACCGGCCTGGAAAAACTAATCCAGCGAAGACTTTAAGCCGGTGACCGTATATGACGGCCGAGTTCAGCATGTTGCTTGTCGAACGAGACCAGTACCCGGTGAGGCTGTTTGTGAAAGCTTACGAGGATTTCGGTGGGTATGACAAGACCAAGTTCTTGCTCGACGATTCCTGTAGGCGATGATGATTCACTCTCCAGATCATCGTCCCAACTAACAAGGAGCTACGAAGAATGATATTGGAGGAATGCCATGACACTGGGCCAGGTGGACACTTCAACGAGGACAAGATGCTCAAGAAGCTGGTGAAATACTACTGTCGGGACAAGATGGAGACCGACGTGGTGGCTTACTGCAAATTGTGTGACACTGTCAGTGAAAAATTCTGATTGCACGAGGCCACCTGGCCTACTCCAACCACCACCCGTTCCGATGGAACATGGGCCAACATCAGCATGAATTTTGTGACAGGACTGCTTACCACTCCGGAATGGTATGATGCCATCCTCGTCTTGGTGGACAGATTTAAAAAAATGTTGCACTTCATCCCGAAGACGACCACCATCACCGCAAAAGAAACAGCACGACTGTTTCTAGACCAGATCGGGCGGCTATATGGTGTACCACGTACCATCATCAGGGAAACAGAAGGCCGCTTCACTAGCCATTTTTGGCGGGAACTGATGACTCGTTATGGCAGCCATATCCAGCTATCAACGACGTTTCATCCTCAGACCGACGGGAAAACCGAGTTCATAAATCAGACACTCAAACAACTCCTCCGTGCTTTATGTGAGCCCCAAGACACCGATTGGGCAGTGAACTGCCAACCACCGAACTCGCACACGATTGCACCAATTCCATTGAAAATGGTAAACTTCCTTTTGAAGTGGTGTACGGCAAACTTCCTGCCACACCAGCCGGACTAGAGAGTCAAAGTAACGTCTCCACGGTTGACATCCACTGTAGGGACTTGGCAAGTGTTTGGGAGGAAACACGGCAAACCCTCACAAAGAGTCAAGTAGCCATAGAGCGAGCAGCTGATCGACATCGCAGAAATGACGTGTTCAGCACTGGCAATCATATCCTCCTCAGCTCCACGAACATCAAACTCCGAGGATAGGACTTTGCAAAGATCAAACCTGGGTGGTCGGGACCGTTTGAGATCAAGCAAATGCAAATCCCTATTGTCACTTGATTTTGCTTACCTAAGAGCATGGTGATCCACCCTATCTTTCACATCAGCAACTCAAGCACTATCAGGACCCTAGTACGTACTTCCCCAGTAGAGACGTTGCACCTCCACCTCCAGTGTAAGTGAACAGGGATACAGAGTACGTGATTGAAGACATCCTTGGACATCTAAGCCGTGGGAAAATGACCGAGTATCTGGTCAAGTGGCGACTTCAATGCCGCGCACAACAGATGGGAGTCCTACGAAAACCTACGAGACATCAATTATCTGATCAACAACTACTTTTGTTGTTAGCGGCCTACGTTTCCTAGTGCGCCATTACTTCACGGCTATAAGGAAAAGAAGTGTTACGTTCGTGACATACACGAGTCCATAAAATTCACAAGTGGGAATGTTATTCATTACATTTGTGGCCCACCCTGCGTCGACCTCAGAGTTTGTATGCCGTTTGGCTGAGGGCATCTTGGCCGAATGCGCCAACCTCCAGTGCTTTGTTCCAGACGTTTCTGACAGCTTCATCAACCTTTCCAAAGTTTCTAGAGAAGTTTCACAAACTCTATTGATGTCTTGATAGTGTTTTGTCAACTTCTCAAAAGCACTAGACATGTATAGGGAAGTTCCTCGATATTCTTGAAGTCCCCCAAATTATCGGTGGAGCATTTCAAAGCAACCACTCATGGCACAACCTCACACGGGTCGCTCAGCTTGAGCACCAAGGACCCGACATACTTCTAATTCTCGTTCTTGGCATTGTATGTATGTGCTGGACTCACTGGACACTTGTCATTGAAGTACATTTACTCCATAATACGAATAATTCATTTTTCCCAAATCCTCGAATTGTATTTTGCTCCTCACTTCATCCCTGTGAACCACTCACGTTCCGCCTGGCATAACGTCTGGTATGATGCCCCAACGGCAAGTTTTTTCAAGACAATGTTTGGGAAAACATTTGATTTTTGTAGATTCAGGTTCATGACGGCTTAACACAACTATTTACGGAGAAGAAAACAGGACCTGTATACAAACCACCGTGAATGTGTCAAGGCTAGCGTGTTAGTATAGTCCAAACAACCATGGCGATGTTTTACGAATAAAATTTCAGTTAGAATTGCCTGAAAATGATTCAGCAATTCAGGTCGGCCTCCTTCTATGACCACAGCTACCACAGTTAAGAGTCAGATGGGCCAGGAATGAGGTAGGTTCAAAACTTCAAAATCTGCCTAGATCTGAAACCTCTCATTAGAAAAGAGCAAAAAGAAGGATTATCTGGTCAATTGACCCTTACCAAATTTACCTGGTATTTCGATAGATACCAGTGAAATCTGCAAAGGATTAATTTCTGACACCCCTCTTGACCCCATGGCACGCCTATCTTTTGTTGTTGGTCCCAGCTGCTAAAGGAGGTCCTCGTCAACTGGAGAGGTTGATAGTCCAAGCGCATTACCTAAGGATGTCCACCTGCAACATGCAGACAATCATGGTCATGTCTAACTGTCAAAGAGATCAATCTTCTTGTGTAACATATATGCCAATAATTGAGGGAGAGCTATTTGGGACGTAACAAGAGCTACCCTGATGCACTTAAATCTAGAATATTGTTATGATGCATAATTTATTTCTATGAAAAAACCATGCTTTTTATTTGTTATTGTATACCCTTAAACTCAACATGAACCCAGGCTAGAAACTATAAATTCGATGAACGGCCTGTTTCAGCTTTTCCATTTTGACGAATTCTCACTGGATTCCAGCGAGCATGCCTCCTTGTCAGCCTCGCTCGAAGCCGAGGATTCGAGCGAGGCTGACAAGGAGGCTGTCGCCAAGCCTGATGACGAGGCTGTTGCACACTTTGAACTCTTTAAGAGCAAAATAGGAGGCGAGAAATACTCGGTACAGATTTTTTTAACATGACACAGAAACACCGAGAACCATTGAAAATAGGACCCAGGGTTGCATGAACAAATTGGTGAACAGTGACGTGTTGAATGTGAATGCTAAGAAAATCAAACTATCTTTGAAAGCATGTAAATTCGATGTTAAATTTTTGATGAATTTCAGCCAGGGTAAAAAAAGTTACATTCAGAATCAAAGTCACTAGGGTGTGTGACAACATAGTGCAGAGGTGCGATGTCCAAAAAATCAAAGAAAAAAGAACAGTAGAATTTGATTAGGCTGTAGCGGGAGGGCTATTTTGGCCCTCCTTCTGTTGTGAGGGGTAGTTAGACACCACCCCTCGCCACGGTGAGGGCTGGCCGGCGGCCAGCCCTTCGATGGCCACAAGCAAGCTGGTTGCCGGCGGGCTGTATAGCCAGCGGCCGGATAGGTGACTGGCCCGCCATCAGCTAGCCACATGCTGGCTGCCGATCGAGCTTCTCGCTAGATCGGCGGCTAGAGGACCGCGAGGCCTCGAGGGCTGATTCCTGTGGCCTTGAGCCCTTGTCCTTGCCCTCTCCTTGCCTCCTCAAATGGGTGAGGAGAACCATAGGAGTTGTGGTACCGTCATACTAATTCTGTGTTAACCACATACTCAGCTTGCCGTCATCAAGCCCCTTCACTCAGAAGAGTGGAGGCAACATCACGATGTAGTTCAAAGGGAACCTAGCAAGTGCTCCCGTGAACGTACTGGCTGTAGCTCGAGGAGATGACTCCTTTGTTAGGCTTGGCTTTATCCGACAGGCGGGTCAAAAGTACGAGCCATTGAATGGCATAGTTGTTGTTGGTGATATCGTATGATACCAGTAATTGATGCAAGTCAAGTGAAAATTTCCATTCCAAGGTACACACAAAGTGTCACGTTGAAGGTACTCAACTTTCTCAACACATTTGATGTGGTGCTAGGTGATCCATTCCTCTGAAAAAACAAGGCTTTAATGTGCTTTGATCCAAAGTTTTTGATCCTTAAAATGAACATTTTCACCTTTACGTTGATGCCAAGTACGGAATTTTCACCTACCCAACTTAAATTCCATGCCTGCTTGTCTCCGTCACAGGACAAGAGACGTATACAACAAGGTTGTCATACTTCTTGGCTCAACTATAGAAAGTGGAGGATGACGTGAAGGAATACATGCCATAATCGATCAAATCTCAAGTGGCGTATTTTCTCTGATGTATTCCAAGACCCATTGGTTGGGCTTCCACCAAAATCGCACATGGGCCACATGATTCTGCTGTAACCGGAGGCGACGTCTCTGTTTAGACCCATGTATCTCCTTAGTCTGGCAAAAAGACAAGAGACCAAACACCATATGAAAGAGTATCCTGCAAAAGGGTGGATCGAGCCAAGTAGCTCACCATACCGGACGCCAATCCTTCTTTCATAACAAAAAGAATGGTGGTTTAAGAATGTGCATAGACTACCAGGCTACTCACAAGCTGACAATGAAAAATTGATTCCCCTTTCCATGGATAAAGGATCCGTTTGAAAAACTCCAAGGGAGAAAAGTATTTTTTCCTTGGATTTATCTCAAGGGTACCATCAAATCTGCATCAAGGAAGATGACGTGCCAAAAATAAAATTTTGAATGCACATGGAACACTCTCTGTTCCGGGTTTTGTACTTTAGACTGACGAATGCCTCGGCAACCTTGAGATCCTTCGGGAACATAAGTTCTATGTAAAATTGAGCACGTGCAAACTTGCATAAGTTTTGACCAAATAACTTGGACACATATTCCATAAGGATGGTATCTATGTCAACTCATGAAAGGTCAAAGCTGTTGTGGATTGGCCGCGCTCAGAAAATGTTGGACATGTCACGTCTTGTTTGGCCTTGTAAACTATTTTTGACGGTTTATATAAGGTTATTTGACCTTCGTAGCTTTGCTAACTAGGCTCATGTAAACAAAAATCCATTGAGAATGGAAATTTGAATGCAAGAATAAATTTTTCAAAGTCACACAACTTCTATCCACAGTGCCCTTCGTAGCGCTTTCGGATCCATTGCAACCGTGGGAGGTACGATGTGATGTTTCGATACTAGCAATCAAAGCCTTCATCATGTAGAATGGCCATCGAGTTGCATATGAGAGCCAAAATCTTATCCACGTGGAGATGCAACACTTCAATCGCGACCAAGAGCCCCTACCTGTGCTACTTGCTTTAAAAATGTGGCGTTGCTACCTCAAGGTCTCTAAGGGGGATGTGACGGTCATGACCGGCCACAATCCATTGGTGTTTTTCCAAATGCAACCAAACCTGTCAAGACGACAGGCAAGTTGGAGCAAATACCTGAGCGGATTCTTGTTCACGATGGAATATCAGCCAGGAGGCATCAATGTGGCCGATCCACTAAGCTGATAGCCTGTAGAAATTAAAGTTTCCATGGAGGTTGGTGGGTGTTTTATGGCAATTGTGGCAACTACAGTGGAGAAAATAGTCCTCCCTGTTCCTGTGCGGAAACCATCACAAGAGATCATCCATTAAAAAGATTTTATAAATAGGATCCGGATAAGATGTTATGTGGAATCCTGGTTTCAAGACTCCTGGAACTTGGACAAGTACATATCGGTGGATGCTACAAAAATGTTGTTATGCCAGACTCGGGAGACCTTCAAGCAAATATTATCTAGTTCCATGACCCGGTGGCAGGTCATGTGGGACCTCAAAAGAATGGAAAAGCACTCTTAGACCCATGTTTGTGGTCAGCACAGAGTACCGATGTCCGTAAATATTGCATGACATGCGACCCGTCTTTGGAACAAGGCTAGTAACAAAATACTTGCTAGGCTCTTTCAACAACTTCCCATCCTTGGGAATTCAAGGGAGTGTATCAGTATGGAATTTACGACTAGTCTTTTGAACACGGCCCGTGGCCACGATGTAATACCAGCGGTTGTGGATCTTCGTACGAAGATGACATATTTCATTCTTGCAATCATTGATGTGAATGTAAAGGAGATTGCTCATCTATTCGTCAAGGTTTTTGTGAAGTACCATGACTTGCCGTTGCACATCATCTTCAATTGATATTAAAAATCTACTATTAAGTTCTGGCAAAAGCAATAAAGGGGATTTGGCAGCAAGTCCCAAATATTGACAAACAAAGCGTATGAATCACACTCTAGAGCACATGCTTTTAATGTAATTGCACCTTGCCATGAATGACTAGGACAAATTCTTAGTGTTAGCAAAGTTTGCAGTGGACAACTCGGTGAATACGTTAATTCAAATCACACCATTTGTATTGAAGAGTGATCGGCATCCACTGGCTTCCTCTTCATTGGTATTGACTAGGAGTACAAAAGGACAGTTTCTTTCTGCTCAAGCCTTTGCTGAGTACTTAGACCTCTTGTTACAATAGGGAAAGGGTCACCTTTGGTAACGACAAAATGCATATGCTGATAAAAGTTACCGTGACGTCTTGTTTGACATCGACAACAAGGTGATACTTAGTATTAAGAACCTTTGTCTGAAGTTGCTAGGGGCGCGGAACCTTATATCAATGTATATTGTTTTTTTTTTCCATTGTTACATGCATCAGGCTGGTGGCATACTGATTGTTTCTTCTGCAAAGTATGAAGATACATGACTTATTTCATGTGAGCCTGCTAGCTCTATACACGGCAGAAGAATCAGTTCCACCACCACCACCACCACCAGGAGTCATTGCTGTCGATGACCAATACAAGGTCTTTTCCCTGCTCCAGCACTGAGAGCATATACTCTAGTCGCAGGTTGTCAGGAAATACCTCGTTCATTTGGCCGGTTGTGGACCTGAACATATCTCATGGAAGTCACAAATTTTGATAGTCCTCGAGGGTAGTCAATGAGTAGTGGAGGAAGCTGGTAGCTTGCACAAATCGACACGTGGCAGGTGGCACCATCTGAACGCGGTAGTGAACAACATTCTTGCAAGTCAGCATTCATGGATAGCGACCATAGGAGGTTGGGGACATCCAACATGGTTGTCGTGCAGATGATCCAGCCTAAGGGGAGGAGGCACGTAGTCGTGCTGACCAACAAGCTGCAGCTTAGTTAAAAGTGCCATGCATGTGATCATGTTGAGGTAGTGATTGACATGATTAAATTTATTTCACAATGTTGACGAATCACCGTCTGGATTCTACTTGTTGGTCATGAACCGGGACGGTTCATAATAAGTGGGGGGGAATGTAGCGGGAGGGTCAGTTTGGCCCTCCCTCCTCACAGTCGCAACGGGTGGTTGGACACCACCCCTTGCCATGGCAAGAGCTGGCCAGCGACCAGCAAAGAGCTGGCTGCCGGCCAGCCCTTGCCGGCCAGCTGGCTGCTGGCCGGTTGGACAGCCCGTGGCTGGTCAGCTGAACGGCCGGCCCTTGGTCGACCACCTACTGGTTGCCGATCAAGCTGGTTGCTTGATTGGCGGCCAGGAGGCCGGGAGGCCTCGAGGGCCAAGGCATGTGGCCTTGAGCCCTCGTCCTTGCCCTCTCCTCCTTGTCTCCTCAAATGCGTGAGGTGAGGGATAGAGAGAGAGAGCAAGAGAGAGAGAGAGAGAGAGAGAGAGAGAGAGAGAGAGAGAGAGAGAGAGAGAGGTGAGACAAAAATAATGCACTGCCACATGGTCGCACATGCCTTGCATGCAATGATTTTGTGTTGTCGCATCAGAAACAAAGCTTGAGTTTGTTTAGTGTAAACTCTGAGTTTTAAACACGGAAAAATCGTGCAAACTCATGGGTTTGGGGTAATATCCTCATCGTTTTGGACCCAAAACAAGGAGATAAGGTAAAAACAGAAATGTGCCTTCCGGAGACTCAAAGTATTTGAGTCTCCTTATACGGGTCGTTGATGAAGATTGCCCCCAAGAGTGACGCGGAGGGGAAAACCCCTCCAGAAAGCTCTGGAAATTTTGCAAACTCTGACAGTTACTTTTGTGCATGAGCTGGAGACTCAACTCATTACATAGAAGAAGCACTAGCCATTAAGATGTATAGCATCCAAACAAGGAGCCCGTTTTGACTGGGTTGGATTGCAGAGATTTCATTTGAGACAATAAACAAGTCAAGTTACAAACGCAACCGATGGGACCCCGAAACAACGCACTTGAAGCAGAACTAAGCATCAGCCACGTACGGTTTGTAACGATTTTCTGTGCACTTATTTTGGCCCTTGGATCGGCTGACATGATAGGTAAGTATGAGGGTAGCAGTCTCGAAAACTTGTTCAGTTACAGGCGCGGTATTACATGTACATGAGATTTGGTCTTGGACGTTTTCCAGAAGAACTCAGTATACCCTGAGCACCTCACTTTGAGACTTAAAAAAGTCACGTCCCTTGCTTCCAACTTGATTTAGCAAGGCCCCAGTGCTGAGTCATAAAAACGTGAAGTCCCGTCACTTGATTTAGATCAATGGGGGGGTCTGGGTACATATATGGCATAATTCTCTTCTACCCACATATTGACCGTCGGCCTGTCTGATTTCCCACTTTCCTCGTGGACAATACCGATTTCTACTGGTTTCAACAACTTATCATATTGTCCACAACTTATCATGTTATCATACCGACTAACAGTGATTGCGGTGCCCACTTCTGACAAATCATGGATGAAATCCCAGTATAGTATCCATGTTTTTGGAAAAGTGGATATGATAGTCATGAGGTTTCATGATTCTACGGATTCATCACTGTTTTTGTTTCCGTATTGTTTATGTAGGATGGGAAGGTGAATAAAGTGAGGTTAGTGTAATCTTTTCATTATTTTTTTAAAACATTGAAGCATATGGTTGCCTTTTGCCAATGATTATGGCTGGGGGAATATTCAGAAGTTTATGTCCAGTATCTTGTTTATACCGTGATAACTTTTCATCATCGGACCCGTTCCTGCAGGCAGCTGTGTAGGCACATGGTCGAACGGTGCTTCTAAATTCTGTTTCGCACAATACACCCGGTGGTGTGCATCACACACTGCGTGACAGTTGCATGCAACAGACATCGAGCGGTGGGGACCGGGGTGCGAGGGGGATGGGGAGGGTAGGGGTATTTTTTCGCTTGCCCACAACATTCGTTGGCTCCTCTTCTTTGGACTTGACCGACGATGACTAGCCAGAGCTAGTTGCACCAGTTGGGGTTTCGACAGCACGAGGTTTGGTTGACACCCCAACATTGCTTTTAAAACTTCATTTGCATTATTCCTTTTCTGGTGAGAGAGATGAAACCATACAGAAATTTGGTTGTCCAACTTTTCGGCCAGACAAAGGTCCATTGGCAGGCCATTGACATTACTTTCCAACGACAAATCTGGCTGAAATTCATTTTGTAACAGCCGTGGGCTGTTATACGGCTAACTTTAGAACCAAATTGTAGGCCCTCAAAAATTGTAGTCTAAGGAGAGCGAAAGACTGGCCGCCTCAAGAATTTTGGCTGAGACGCGTCACGAAAAAACGAGCACGGTCGTCACAGGGTACAGTTAAAACCATGCAACCTAATCCTACTCATTCCATGTGGCATTGCCACAATGGAAACGGGGCCCTAGTGATGTTCTAGGAGTGGAGGAAGAGTGACTTGATGGATTTTCCATCGCGGTACTCCTTTCATGCCAAATCCGGCCTACGGGTTTTCTGGGCTATAATCAAAGTAGACCCTAGCCCATATGCATTTTCCCGGGCTTTGGCTCCTCAAAACATGCACCTCGAGTACCCAAAGTACGCATTATTTATTCAACAACCATTCGTAACCGTGAAAATGGTTTGCATGTCACATGTTCATAATGAAAGACAATGAGCATCTACATTACAATTTGTCCATTTTCATCTGAAGAAAAACTTGGTGGACAATGTTTCCATTTTTACCGAACAATGTCCTGTGTACATTTTACCTTTTTCTTATCCACTCTTCAGATTGGGAAACTTCATGCTTTGACCACCCAGAAAGAAGATAGTTCCTTGAAGCGAGCATGTCCCATATTGAATGAATACATGACACTAGTTGTTCTTGACCGATGGCTCTTCTTCTTACACAATTCTCAATTTTGGACATCAAGAATACTTTGAAAGTTCATTGAAATTGTGTCGGAAAGGAGGTGCTGGGTCTTCACATAGTCAATTGGATGGTATAAATCAAACTTGAACTTTTTTATGCATAAAGATTATATTCATTAAATACAAATAACATTATTGTAACAAATATCCAACCATTGTTAAAGATGTTCCCTGTTGCTCAATAGGAGAATCACTGATCTTGCGGAAAATGAGTGTTGAAGGTAAGAACATGATAACCGTATAATAAAAGTAGATAGATAGGATCCCTCAATTGAACGTAATGTGTGCAAAGAACCTTCTGGATTTTGTTCTGTAAAAATTATGGTGTTTGGTTGTTGAAGACTTTGTCAACCTAATAACAAGTGCAGTGGGTATTGGAGTCATGATGTACAAAGTGGGCACCGGAGGTAGGTTATTTCAATATTAGGAAAGGGGCATACTTATTATAAGCATGGGGAAAGTGAGGACCAACCTGCAAAAAAGCAGACCTTTGATGCGTCTTCCTTGGAGAGTGGATGAATTCTCTTTATTAAATTCTTAACAGTGAAAACTGTGGAGGAACTTTTCAAAAAGGTGGATAAAAAGGAATCAGCCCCCTAGATTTATACCCACTGTCATTGTAAATATTTTACAACATACTAAAAATACCCACAAAAAGAATGCGCAGACCACTTTGGCATAAAGAGGACTCTGGCTTCCAGCAAAAGCAAAAAAAACTCAAGAGGGCCAACGTTAAAAAACTAACATTCACAATGTCCACCAAAAGTGAGCACTGAGAAAAATCTAATACCTCTCATACCCATTTTCCTGCCCCCAGTACGTAGCATGAAAACAATGAAACAGGAGCCCATTCCTACCACACTCTATGAGGAAATCGTGGCAGATGAGAATGCCAAAAGATAACACATTGAAGCACATACATTTCGTCGTGGCGATGTTCTGATTGTGGTCGTCCATTTGTCCAGTGCCTTGATATGTTTACAAAGTGTCCAATTAATGAGCACCACCCATGAAGCTTTATCCTGATTTTCATTTGTGTGAAAAAAAAAAAAAAAACCTTCACAGGATGTGTTTGTGAGGTGAACACACTAATTCCCATCTCAACAAGTCACCCATGCCCAACCAGCAGTTCAAGTTTCTTTGCATGAGTACAACTGCTACAGGAGTGTCATGGTGCACCATGCAGTTCATCCCAACCTCATAGTCTACTGCGGCGGGTATGCCTTGCCACATACTGCCTCCCAGACGTCCATAACTCACACCGTAAGCCGATCGCTTGACTCCCGTTTTGACATTTGTGATGAGGCACCCCTGCGAGACAAAGAATGGGACTCTTGCTGTCAATTGCATCGCTACAGGTGCTTGTCCTTGAACACACGGTCATGGCATCCGATGGCGAGACGAATGAGGTTCTGAGTGGACCATGGTGGGACCAAGTCAGTGCATGGGGTGGTGACGACCCATCCCGGACATCACCAATCCTGCATCCGCGTGAAGCAAAAGCTGCATGAGCTACCATAAAGGCAGACTTTGATGCTTGGATAACGAGGAATGACATACCAGCATGGACGTCTAGAACAATTGAACCAGAAACCATGGTGTGGATTGTGGGCAAGAGCATGCCTACCGTGCGTTTGCCGAATTGTCCAGATCCCTGGGAGCCTTGGCTCTCCACAGAGCCCCCTAGCCCGTAATTCTCATGGAAGTGGGTAATCCTCATACTTATTTCTAAAACGATTCAAGTTTCATCCATAATTTCCGCTCTCTAATTGTCGATAACCCAAGCTGCCAGTGCATGCTTCCAATTTGTTCAATAATGTTCATTCACGTAAACCATGTAGGTCAATGTGCCACTACCAATACATACATTAAAACACGAGTTTTTAATCTGGAAATTTAGTGAGCAAGACTGTGCATTTGTGTGATGTTTGATTGAAGTATCATGATTCAAAAGTTTTCTCTATGTCCTCGTGCACCAACATTGGTAATATATAAGAATAGCATCAACCTATGTGAAATTGATAATGCTATGTACTTTGCACAGGTCACACCATGTGGTCAAACTTCGGACATCATGTCCTTTGATCAGATATGGTGTACGAGTATAGCAAGGATTGACACTATGTATCCATAACTGAAAGGATTAGTACCAACAGTTCATCACTGATGTTCAGCAATGTCGTAAATGGAACATTGCAGACAGCTTCAAATCATGGGAACGGGATAAAAATCTTCCAAATAAACTTCCATGAATGCATCAAGTCCAACAAAACAGAGATGCTTGTGTCAGGAATAATTTCCTGGCGTGCCCTGAACCGCCTAAGTGTGCACGGCTTCTTAGTGCAAAGAGACTTCCAAGGGAGGTGTGTGCTTTGGGTCGCCACAACACCAAGTGCAGAATTCTGGTAGAATACAGATTGTGAAAACTGAGAAAGGCTGGGAATCATTAATGGTTAGTTTTTTTTATGAGATTACATCAGATTCTTATAGAATGTGATCTGAGATTTCCAACGTATCCAAGCACGCCCAAAACGGAGCAGTATAGCCCCTGCTACGTCCATCCAAGCAACTCTTGGATGAGCCGCCTTTGACTGCCGCCGACGGGAGTCGTTTCCGACATGAGCCGACGATGGCTCGAAGCGCCTTTCTTTGATTTACAAGTCAAAGGGTGGATCGCCCTGGTCCAGGGGACCTCCCTGGTTGCTTCCTCTAGGGCCTTGGGGTCTATGGAGCCAGTTGGAGCTGAACACGGATCACCAGCGGTGGAGTATCCCGTCACCCCAGACGGGTACCAGATTCCACCCGTCGCACCACCCGAATTTTGGGTAGGGCTAACTTTCTGAATTCTCAACCAAATCTATCAACTGAAAGCTCAAAACTGCATGCAAAAATCCAAGAATTCCAAATCTGCAATCAGATCAGACATCCAACCACTATCTAGTGGTCGAACCAGGAAAACGGCAAACGACATCCATGGCAGGGGCATTTTTTAACAATCTCCCCCGTGCACCTTCCATGCCCGATGCCTCATGCTCACTCTTACTCATCCGCTCCTGTGCTTTCAAGCCCTTCACAGCTTGTCAAGCCAAGCCCTGCAAGGCTGATGACATGCTGATCCTGGGGCTGTGCCTTGGTCAAGCAATCCGTGAGCATGTGCTTCGTACTGTAATGTTGCAGCACAACCTGTCCCTTCTCCACCATGTCGCGCGCGTAGTGGTAGCGCACGTCGATGTGCTTCGTGCGCCTGTGCTGCGTCGGGTTTTTGGTCAACAAAATGGAGCCAATGTTGTCCTCCTGGACCACCGTAGGCTCCTAATGCGACACGCCCAGCTCTCCCAGCAATCTACGGAGCCGCACCGCTTCCTTGACTGCCTCGGCCAGAGCGATGTACTCCGCCTCAACTGTGGAGGTGGCAACGCAGTCCTCGTCCTGCTGTACCAAGAGACCGTTGCACCTGCAAGGATGAACACATAGCCAGAAGTGGACTTCCTCTTGTCCACATCGCCGGCGTAGTCTGCGCCAGTGCAGTAGACCAGCCGCAAGGGGTGTGACCTCCCCTTTCCGTCGTACTTCAGGCGCACATGCCGCGTTGCCTGCAAGTCTCGGAGGATGCGTTTCGCCGCCTGCCAGTGTAGTGGCCCAGGGTTGGCCACATACCTGCTCACCTGACCCACCACGTAGGCCAAGTCCGGCCGAGTCTCCACCATGGCATACATCAGGCTGCCCACCACCGATTCGTAAGGCACCTCCTCCATGTCCTCCTTCTCCTATTTGGTTTGCAGCGCCATCGCCGCACTCAGCTCAAAGCTTGTGGAGAACGGACTGCCCACTGGTTTGTAGTCCTCCATGCCTTACCGCTTCAGGACCTCAGCCACGTACTTGGCCTGCCCCAGCTCAAGCGTGCGCGCCCTCCGGTTCCGCGTGATGCTTACCCCGAGGTAGTACTCCAGCTCCCCCATGCCCGTCATCTTAAATCTGCTGCTTAGCTTGTCCTTGAGCTGCTACAGGGCCGCCAGATCTGATGAACACAGGATCAGGTCGTCCACGTAGAGTGCAACAATCTGATGGAGTCCCTTGTTGCGCCTCACATACTCGCTGTGATCTGACTCACTGCGCTTGAAGCCGAGCTCCGACATGTAGCCGTCCATCTGTTGGTACCAACACCTGGGCGTCTGTTTTAGCCCGTACAAGGCCTTATGCAGCTTGCACACCTTGCCCTCCGATTCATCCACCCCCTCTGGCATTTCAAGGTAGATCTCCTTGTCAATGATGCCGTTCAGGAATGCCGTCTTGACATCCATTTGGTGGATCTCCATGTCCTTTGCGGCTTCCACCATGAGGATCGTCCGGATGCTTGTGAACTTGGCGATGGGTACAAACGTCTCATCGTAGTGTTCGCCTTTCCGCTGCGCCTATCCCTTCGCCACTAGCCGCGCCTTATACTTCTCTACCTTGCTTTCCTTGGTGAGCTTCACCTTGAACACCCACTTGGAGATGATCACCTTCATCCCCTCAGGCCGATCTACCAACTCCCAAGTGCCATTCTTAGTAAGGGACGCAAGTTCAGATTTTATTGTTTTGCCCCACTGCTGCCGGCCAGGCCGTGCAAGCGCCTCTTGCACGGTTGTCGGCTCCGTTGTGGCTGCCATCATGTGCCGCGCCATGCCGACCCAGCGGCTCATGCTTGTGTCATACCAATTTGCCGCATTCCGCTGCCTCCGGCTGCGACGCGGCGACCTTGGCGACACTGGATGTTGGTCCTGCTGCTGCTCTGCTGCAACGTTGTCCTCGGCCGCGGGCTACCCCGCGTCGGCTGTTGCGTCCTGCGCTCCAGCGGCACCTGCTGCATTGCCCTGCTGCGTTCCAGCACCGTCATCCTCCGAAGACTCGTCATGGACCTTTGCAGCCGCCGGCTCCTCCTCACGCTCAAGGAGTTGGAACCACTCCCCCTGCTTTGGAGAGTGCGCCGCGTCAATGTTGTTGCTGCTGCTGCAGTAGCTCTGCTGCTCATCATGACATCGCGACTGGTGATGACGTCCTGGGTCTGTGGATCAAAGAGGCGGTACGCCTTGAGCACACTCTTGTACCCAACAAACGTGTACGCCTTTGCATGCGGGTCCAGTTTGGAGTCTTTTCTTTGCGCGGTCTGCACCAACGCGTGCGCCTTGCACCCGAGCGCCTTCAGGTGTGCCACACTTGGTTTGCGCCCGCTCCAAGCCTCCTGCGGCATCTTCCAGCCACCCTTTCCCTTGAGCATTGCCGTTGGGGTAAGGTTGGTGATGTAGCACGCCGTACTCACGGCCTCGGCCCATAGGCTCCGTGGCAACTTTGCGTCCACAAGTATTGTCCGCACCATGGTGAGTAGCGTCTGGTTCGCATGCTCCGCCACGCAATTAGATTGAGGCGTGTACGGAGTGGTCGGCTGCCACTCAATTCCCTACTCCTTCAGCCACCCTCCGTAGTCCACGTACTCACCGCCATTGTCGTTGCGTAGCACTCTGACCTTGCAGCTAGTCTGGTTCTCTACCGCTACGACGTAATTCTTCAGCCGGTCCAGCACATCGCTCTTCCGCTTCATGAAGTAGACGTAGAGTTTTCTGCTGCAATCGTCGATGAAGGTGACGAAGTACCGCGCGTCCGCAATGGACGGCGTCTTGATCGGTCCGCACACATCACTGTGCACGACCTCGAGCAGGTTCTCAGCCCGCCGCTATCCATCTTCAAACGGCTTGCGCTTCGCCTTGCCCAGGATGCAAGGCTCACACTTGTGCTCTACGGAGTCTGCTGTTGCATCAGCTGCACCGATGATGTTGAGGCTGCGAACCATGTCTCGCTTCGTCGTCTTTTGCACGACTGCGGGCAACGAGTACCCCAGCCGCCGATGCCATTGCTGCAGGTCTGCTCATCCGCCTTTAGCAAGGTTGACGGAGCGTGTCTTCGGGTCCATTGCATCTACTGCCGAGGAGATGAATTTTGTGTCAACAATGTAGAGTCCTTCCTCACGCTTCACCTCGAGCACGATTTCGCCACCGCCGTCCATTCGCACGACTGCACCTTTCCTGCGGAAGAGTGCTTCATACCCCTTGTCTGCCAAGCATCTCACACTCAAAATGTCAGCCAGGCCGGGGACATGTTGCACATTTTGGATAACACATAGCGCCTTTTTACCACCAACCACTACCTCTACGTCCACATCACCTTGGCCGGCCGCAGGTTCGACCTTGTCGTTGGCGGTCACCATGGACTTTGCAGACTTGGTGTAGTTGATGAACCCCACCTTCTCGACTTGGATATGCTCCTCCGTACTTGAGTCGAGGCACCGCCAGTCGGCGCCCTTCAGGTCGTGGTTCTTCATACCGTTGAGGAGCGCCTTCTTGCCTTTGGCACCCTTGCCACTGGACTGCGCCTCCTCCGGGCACTCCTTGGCCCAATGGCCCTCCTTGCCACAGTTATTGCATGCACCCCTCTTGGCGCCCTTCTTGCTGCCGCCCCTACCGCCACCTCGCTTGCCGCTGCCGCTGCCACCCTGCGTTTTGGTGACCAGGGCAGTTGAGGATGACGAGGTCTCGCCACGGCTCCGATGGTGCACCTCGTTGCAGATGTACTCAGCGAATGCGTCGTAGGTGAGTTTATTCTCCTCCCAACATCCCAACACGGTGATGAGAGGACCCCAACTTTTGGGTAGAGCCATGAGGAGCGCCATCGCCTGCATCTTCGTATCAATCTTCCACCACACATCATTGCATTGTGATGCAAGAGACTCAATCTATTACATGGCGGAAATGATGTCCTCACCCTCCTCGATCCTCACCGTCAAGATTCGCTTCATTGCGAAGATCTTGTTGGCTAGGGATGTTGATTGGTAGATGGAGTAGAGCTTCTTCCACGCTTCACCTGCCAGGTCGTAGCCGTGGATGTAGCCCCACTGAGATTCATGCAGCGTCGACAATAGGAGCATCAGCACCTCCGTGTTCTTCTTCGTGAAGGCCGTCTTCTCCTCGTTTGTTGCGCTCGCATCTTGAATCTCCGTGCCCTTCATAAGCTCCAGCAGTCCCTTGTGCACGAGGTAGATCTCAAAATGGCACTGCCACAGTCCAAAACCAGGACCGTCCATGTAATTTTGGATGGACGAGGACTCCGGCTTCTGTGCCATGTTGAACTTCTGCGATGGACAATCTCAAAGTGCAACGGCGAAGTCGATCGGAGCGATAATCCCGTGTGTTGCGGAAGCCGTGAACGTCTTGGTAGGCAGGTCAGGGTTGTGGGCTCATAACCCTTTGTCAGGAATACTGTCTTGGAGTGTCCTGAACCACCTAAGTGTGCACGGCTTCTTAGTGCAAAGAGACTTCTAAGGGAGGTGTGTGCTTTGGGTCGCCACAACACCAAGTGCAGAATTCAGGTAGAATACATATTGCGGAAACGGAGAAAGGCTAGGAATCATTAATGGTTAGTTTTTTTGGTGGGATTACATCCGATTCTTATAAACTGTGATCTGAGCTTTCCAACGCGTCCAAGCACACCCAAAACGGAGCAGTATAGCCCCTGCTACGCCCATCCAAGCAACCCTTGGATGAGCCGCCTTTGGCTGCCGCCGACGGGAGTCGTCTCCGACATGAGCCGACGACGGCTCGAAGCACCTTTCTTTGTTTGACAAGTCAAAGGGCAGCTCGCCCTGGTCCAGGGGACCTCCCTGGTTGCTTCCTGTAGGGACTTGGGGTCTATGGAGCCAGTTAGAGCTGAACACGGATCACCGGCGGTGGAGTATCCTGTCACCCCGGACGGGTACCAGATTCCACCCACCACACCACCCGAACTTTGGGTAGGGCTAACTTTCTGAATCCTCAACCAAATCGAGCAACTGAAAGCTCGAAACTGCATTGTTAAATCCAAGGAGTCCAAATCTGCAATCAGATTAGACATCCAACCACTCTCTAGTGTTCGAACCAGGAAAACGGCAAACGGCATCCATGGCAGGGGCACTTTTTAACAGCTTGGTCACATGAACTGATCCATACTTGCACGTACACGGGTAAGCCGTGCACGAAACAAGTCACCGTACAAGCAGGGTACTCAGACCTGTAGGTGAAATCCTGGCATGCATCTTGCAACTCATCTCTAAAGGGAGATGCACACATACCAGTGCATGCATTGGCCACATGGAATCTGGCCCTTTCTGCATCTTCCTCCCCTAGGTTGAAGTTGGCTAACTCCGAACTGACCACATCTGCTCCCGTCGTCGCAACACACATGCCATGAACCAATTGTGATCTGACCCTCTTCTTGAGCACTAAAATCCTTGGTTGGCGCTTGTAAATGGTTCTTTCCAGCACATGGATCTACTTCACATGCACCAACTTCAGAAACAAAACAAGCAATGATTAAAACTGAAAGTAGCTACAAAACAGAAAATAACATATCATTATGGACAAAAAGCATTAAGCATCACACACAAAAGCCTCTTCACTGTCTCTTGCATTACAAAGGCTCCTCTTCATTGGATGAGTCTGATGAGGAGGAGATCTCCGTAGTCTCCTACTCTTCTGACTCATAAGTGACGTAGGTAGAGGCCTCATCTTCCTCTGACCAGTTAGAGGGGGAAGCCTCATCATCTGACGACTTTTCTCCTACTGCTTTAGGAGTCCCACGGTCATCAACCTGAGATAAGAACACTGGTTTGGCTCCCCCTGCTGGATCTCCCTCTGCCGCTACCTGGCCATCAGTGCGTGCAGCAATTGTTGCCTCAGTTGCAGGTGTAGCTGCGACACTTGTTGCAGCGGCCACAGGTGCAGATTCACCTGCTGCACTTGTACTTGCAGGTTCTGTACTTGTACTTGCTGGTGTTGCAACACCCGCTTCATGCCCGTCTCTCACTAGCCAGACGTACACTGCTCTGGAATCAGGTGGTACACCACGTCCTACACGGGACCACCATCCCTTTCAGCCATACTAGGCTCGGCAGATCCTTTGAGTACAAAATCAGGTCATCCACGTAGAGTGCAACAATCTGATGGAGCTGTTTGTCGTGCCATACGTAAACGCACTGATCTGACTCACAACACTTGAAGCCGAGTTGTGCCATGAAGCTGTCCATCTGTTGGTACCAGCATCTGGACGATCATTTTAGTCGGTACAAGGACTTCCGCAGCTTGCACACCTTGCCCTCCAGCGCCTCCACCCCCTATGGCACCTCCATGTTAATCTCTTTGTCTATGATGCCATTGAGGAAGGCCATCTTTACGTCCATTTGGTGGAGCTCCATGTCCTTCGCGGCCGCCACCGCAAGGATCGCCCTGATGCTTGTGAACTTGGCGACAAGAGCAAACGTCTCATTGTAGTGCTTTTCCTTACACTGTGCGTATCCCTCTACCACCATCCGCACCTTGTATTTGTCAACCACACCTTCCTTTGTGAACTTGGTCTTAAAGACCCACTTTGAGCCGATGACATTGGCATCTTTTGGCATGTCAACCAGCTTCCATGTGTCGTTTTTTGTGATGGACTCCAGCTCTGATTTGATGGCTGTGTCCCATTAATCCCCTTCGGGCCATGTAACCGCCTCTTGCACGGTAGTCGGCTTTGTTGATGCAGCCAACATGCACTGCGTCATGCCAATCCATTGAGCGGTGCTTGCGTTGAAGCGCTTCCCCGCTTTTCCCTGCCTCCAGCCACGGCACGGCAGTTTTGGTGGCGCATTGTCGCTCTGCTGCAATCCCTCTCACTCTGCACACTCCGGCTAATCATCGACCAGATGGCTACCTGAGGATCTCTCCCGCTCTGATGAAGCATCACCCAGACGGACGGCGCGTCCGGTGGATTTTCCACCGATGCCTGAAGCTCACATTGCTGGGAGTGCGCGCCTTAGCACCCTTGGTGCCTCAGCCACAGGATCCTTCCGGTGGGTCTCCTCATCAGCAAGATAATCATCGGAGTCCTCCGTGTCGGCTGCCACCACTGGTTCACCATCGCAATCCGATGCCGCATCCTCAACATTGGCGTCCACCAGCTCCTTCTCGTAGTCAAGGGGCTGGAACCACTCCCCCATCTTTGGAGATTCCACCACGCCCATGTCGTTGCTGCTGATGTAGCTCTGTTGCTCGTCGAACTTCACGTCTCGGCTGCGGATTACCTCCTCCTTGCGCATGTCGTAGAGCCGGTACGCCTTATGCGCGTTCTCATAGCCAAGGAAGAGATACGAATTTGCCCGTGACTCCAGCTTGCTATCGCGCCACTGCGCAGCCTGCATCCTTGCGTGCGCCTTGCACCCGAACACATTCAGTTGTGCCACACTTGGCTTACGCCTACTCCAAACCTCCTACGACATCTTCTAGCCTCTCTTCTTCTCCAGCACTGCTGTAGTAGCAAGGTTGATGGTGTAGCTCGCCGGACGCACAGATTCGGCTGAGAAGCTTTGTGGTAATTGTGCATCCACCAACATGGTCTGTACCATGGTCAGCAGTGTCTGGTTCGCCCGCTCTGCCACGAAATTTGACTGAGGCAAATACAGCATAGTATGTCTTGCTACTTCATCCACCTGCTATAGCCCACGCACTCTCTACCGTTGTCGTTGTGTAGCACTCTGACCTTCCGATCAGTCTGCCTCTTCAACGCGATGACATACACCTTTAGCTGGTCTGGGACCTTGCCTTTCCGCTTCATGAAGAATACATAGAGTTTTCTTCTGTAGTCCTCAATGAAGGTGACAAAGTAACATACGCCATTCTTTGATGTCATCGTGAATGGTTTGCACACGTCGTTGGGTACGATCTCCAGCAGGTACGAGGCACAATTCACGGTTTGCGCCGCACCTTGCCCAAAATGCAAGACTTGCACTTTTTGTGCTTTGTTACATCTGTCGCCTCTTCCGCACCATCGATGACGAGGCCGCGTACCATCTCGCACTTTGCCATCTCCTTCACGATTGCGGGTGAGGAATGCCCTAGTCATGGGTGCCAGAGCTCAAGATCAGCCCCCCCTCCTTTGGCCAGGTTGACGGTGCATTCATGCAAGTCTGCTGAATCCGTCACCATATGGATAACCTTGGTCTCCACGATGTAGAGGCCTTCTTCACGCTTAGCCTCCAGCACGGGCTTGCTGCCACCGTTCTTCCACACGACTGCCCCCTTTCTCCTGAAGAGCACCCCGTATCCCTTGCCCGTCAAGCGGCTGACGCTTAGAATATCAGCCAAACCGGGTTCGTGCTGCACGTCCTTGATGACGCGCTGTACCCGCTTCCCACCAACCACCACCTCCACGTCCATGTCTCCTTGGCCAGCCGCCAGCTCGAACTTGTCGTCCACAACCAGCATGGATTTGCTGGACTTGGTGTAGTTGATGAATCCGACCTTCTTGACCTGGATATGCTCCTCCGCTCTGGAGTCAATGCATCACCGGTTGGCCCTCTTGAGGTAGTGGTTTTGAGTGCCGTTGAGGAGCACCTTCTTGCCTTTGGTGTTTTTGCCACCGGCCTTCGCCTCCTTGGTGTACTCACGGGCCCAATCACCCTCCTTGCCGCAGTTACGACACGCACCCTTGGCGCCCTTCTTGCCGCCACCATGTCTGCCACCTCCCTTGCCCATGCTTCTGCCACTACGCATTTTGGTGAGGGCCAATGAGAAAGAGAAGGACTCCCCACAGCTCTTTTGCTACACCTCGTTGCAGATGTACTCTGCGACCATGCCATAGGTGAGCTTGTGCTATGTCCATCCTCCCAAGACGGTGATGAGAGGGCTCCAACTTTCAAGAAGGGCCATGACGGGGGTCATCACCTACAGCTGCCTATCGAACTTCCACCTCACATCGTTGCACTGTGAGGCAAGGGACTCAATCTACCTCATGACAGAGATGACATCATCACCCTCTTCGATACTTACTATCAAGAGTCAGTTCATTGTGAAGATTTTGTTTGGCAGCGAATTGGATTGATGGATGGCATAGAGTTTTTGCCAAGTCTTGGCTACCAGCTTGCAACCCTGGAAGTAGCCCCACTATGACTCAGCCGTTCTAGACACCAAAAGCATGAGCGCCTCCGTGTACTTCTTTGTGAAGGCCTCTTTCTGCGCTTCCATCGCCATCACTTTTTCGAGGACTATCGTTCCCTTCATGACCTCCAGAAGCCCCTTATACACGAGGTGCAGCTTGAAAATCCACCTCCATAGCCCGTAGCCAGGGCCACCTGCATAATGTTGGATAGGGTGCATCTCCTTGTGCGCCATTTGTGGAGTCTTCCACTCCGGACCTCAGAGTTTGACGGCGATGCCATCCCTGATGACAATCCCCTCCGCCGCAAAAGCCGTGAGCGGTTTGTAGACAGATCTGAGTCGTGGGCCCATAACCCTTCCCCCCGGGTAGAATTAGTTCCAACGTACCCTAATAGGTCTGCAGTTGGTGTTCACGGCTTTCTCATTTGGTGCGGGTCCAGAGTCTATGCGTGAGCTTTCTACTCGCCTCACGCCATGTTTTTGGGAGTGGAAGGGAGTTCTGAGACAGTCACTTTTGTTGCAAAGGGAATAACGTAATTTTACATTATTTTTAGGCCATGGACATGACGTAAAAGTTTTTATGGCTAGTCATAAGCTCTCCAACGCACCAAATAGTGCGTGATTTGGATCACAGTAGCTCCTGCTACGTCAGCTGAAGGGCAGCATCCAAACCAGCCGCTCAGTCGGCTGTGCACACCACGTCGTCCGCCGAGGCTCCCTCACACATTAAGGACCCATCAAAATGCCATTCCGGAGGCGTAGACGTCCCTACAGGTAGTGGCAGTATCTCATCCGCCTTTGGGGTCTGTTTTGATGAGTAAATCATCGAGGTTGGTGATGGAGATTGATGTGGTCTGAGCCAGGATTTTGGCTACGTCCCTCAGTAACAGACTGCAGTTTTGTCATCCGGCGAATCATCCACCGGACGCCTCGGCAGCCTTCTGGAGAAACATCCCCAGCTGGACTTTTGTTACTCGTTGAGGTCGATTATTCACCGGCAGTCGAACTGCGGCCGACTCCCAGAGCCGCCACGCACACCCCAACTTTGGAAGCCTATATCCCATAGCCCCTTGTTACTTGTCTGATTCCGGTGAAACAACTTCCACCGGATTCAACAACTTGTCAACTTTCAGGGCAATGCTTCGATGTAGGATCCAATCAATCCTCGAGCCGCTAGATCCAAGTGCGAGGATTTTCCTCTCTCTGGCGGCTTGTCGACGCCTTCCGGTGCCGCACTTGGGCATAGAGAGGGGCAAATCTTCAACAACTTGCATCCACTTCTTGCCTGGCAGGCTCCATCCTTTCTTGAGATACAGTAACTCGTGCAGATTGATCCCCAGCATGGGGTGACAGTATGTCCTGCGCCATGCCATTTGCATGAGATGGATGTCCCCATAGGCCTGTGGGTTCACACCTGCATCAAACATGAGGCTCAATGCATGCTGCCATACTCGGCCCACTGACCACAGCTGCATAGGTTGCGTGCACAGTCCACCTCTCTGCCGGAGAGGCTCTTGGTACCTGTCACAGTCTCAGACAACCTCTCGAGCTATAAGTCATACAGTGCATCAGAACAGAGTTTCACCCATGGCCAGTCACAAAAAAAATGGACAGAAATTAAAAAGAAACGACAAAAATAAACCTCGATGATGTATGCTAGTGATAGAGATCACGACAATGTATTTACGCCTATCAGCTTCTCTTGGGCCGCCTTCTTGGCGCAGAAGATGATTGGACACTGGAATTTCTTGCCAGTGGAAGCCAGGACGATTTGCTGTAGTGTCTTGGAGCTGGTAGAGGGCCTCTTCTTTACCGCCTGCTCGATGTGGCAAAGCACAGATATGGTACGGCATGCCTCATCTCCTTTTTTGGTGTTGGGGGAGCACTTATGGCCGTCGACGTACTCTATGACAGTGATGTTGGCGTGTTTACATTGGTAGCACACCATGAGGAGCCTTGCAGAGCCCCAGTCTTCTACTGACTGTATCACACCTCCAGATGGGTCATTGTGGACCTACAAAAGCGGCATGCTGCGGTCCACCGTGAACCTTGGATGGCTTCTCAAAATACCTCCACGTTATGGAAAGCCTGGCCACCCAGGTTGTACGTGCTTCTTCCCTTGCACTTCCATGCACCTGAAGCAGGAGCTACTTGCAACTCGTTGCCAATTTTGTTTGGTGGGGGTGGAGGAGTATCCTCATCCGAGAAAACTATACACAACACCTGCAGCACAGAATTAGAAGTATATGTATGGAACTTATAAGCAAGAAAGGGGGATCAGTGGGTAGCAGAGAGCATACTTTGACATAGCAGGAGGTCCAAGTCCATCGGTTTGCAATGTCATAAGTGCACACGTAATGCGTTCAATCCCCCGCACGAGGACACAAAAAGGAAGGACTCGTTGATTTCCTCCAATCTGCATCATCAACTCTTCAACGTGCTCACGAGAGTGCAGGGTCATACGCTCGAGGACATTAACATGGCAGGTTTAGTCGTGCTCATCCCAGGAAGAGCACAACGAAGACCGACGGAGGTCTATGGATGGAAACGGAAGACGAAGACCTTGTGTGGGTCGTCATTGTCCTCGTCAGTGTACTCGCATCTTGAGGCATTAAAAATGACAGCCATCGTGGACCAAAAGTGGGTAGAACAAGCTATCCTATGTGTCATAACATCCATTTCGCCGACCATGCGGACTTCACACCCATCTGTTGTCAATGGGAAGAGGAGCGCCATCCCAGAGGTAGAGTCTCGCTGTTATGAGGAGTGGACATTGGTAAGACATGACGACTAGGCATCAACAATGGCTCAATGGTCACAAACCCCACAAATGACGAGTGAGAACGTCCACGTCGCATGGCAGTTGGCCAAATTTCCATGCTTGATCGCTAGGCATGCAAAGGTTGAGACCACATTAGGAAGGAGGGAAAAATGATAAACCATTGCATAGCATGCACTTGGGGCTGGGATACTGACAAGGTGAGTCACGCCATTTGTATGAGGGACGTTGACAACATGTTGCTGCTTTTCAAAATATCTGCCAGCTCGTGCCGTATGAATGCGAATGTGGACTGGCAACATCCACCCTGCAACCTCTCACGTGAGCGAGAGGTTGGAATGACTAGAATCCGTTCGCACGTTGTCGATATGAATGCTCAATTATGGTGGTTCATGCTCATCTTGTAGGCAAGTTCACGAAAAGAAATACATGAAGATGATGTCACATTTACATTAGTCGTTGATAATAAAAACCTCCCACTAACGGGCTGAAAACAAAGGGGTTCATTACTACTTTCTGCAAATAGAACTTATGACATGCATTGTTCTTTGCGTAAATTAACTCCTGCATACAATGAGGCGTGTTTCAATGTGTGGGTAGTAGAGATCTCCACTGAGAACAACATAACGTACAATAAAGCATACACATTTTAAAGGAATTATTCCTTGACTGGTGCCGCACGTAGTGGTTTGAAATAGTGGGCAAGGTAAGTAAGATTCCGCGAGCTCTGGGAAAAATGGATACATGAAGCATTATTTGTGTAAAGTAAGGACCAAATGTGTCTTGTGCAAAAGATGGACAGTAAAATTCTGAGGCCCAAACAGTGGATAAAGCAGAGTTAGGCCATAGATCAATGGTGCAGTGTATTTTTTAGTTGAAGCTTGAAACCTAAAAGATATGTGTCTTACTCCCCAGAATATGGCGTCCGGTACTCTGTGATTGGCATACAATGCAAATTGGGACCCTTGTAAGTGACAGGCTGGCTAAATGTATACTGGACAATATTGTCGCTTTGTTGCTCCATGCACAAATTTCAAGTTATCCAGATGCACAAAGCATAATTCTTATGGCCAATATGGATTGCAGTGCTGGCAGTACAGTGGATAAAGGACCAATAGTCATCAGCCGCACACCACAAGTCGCAGCAGTCGAACGCGATACACCACACAATAACCTTCCTGTTCATTCAGTTGCTGGGGCATTTTGGTTTGGAAAACAGCTGTTCCAATCACATTCCACCCTGGCAACATTCAACAGTGCACTGCCATATGCACCGACCGTGGCTGCTTTGTTGTGTACGACCAGTCAGGATGATTTCATTTGCACGTGCTTCATGCACATGAACACTGGTAAAGTGGATGAGCCAAGAGCTTTTTATTGCAAAATAAGGCATTTTATAGTCAACAGAAACTATCTGGAGCTGGCAAAGGCATGCCTTTGCTTTTTATTTACGTGCGCAGATTATAGTACTTGCCACTGAATGTTGGGCAAGAATATAAAATTCTTCAGCATTTTCAGGGTATGTGGTGAATATTCACCAAATATCATTATTAATATGTGCTGGTATTATTCCACTATGTTTACTGTGCATATTTATTCTACTATGATATCACTTTTGGGTAAAAAGATATATGTAAGGGAAAAAACTTGACGGGAATGTTTTCATTCATGTTCTCTCTGAATGGAGCATTTCACTCTCAATCAGAGGTATTTTAGGGTATAAAATGTGTAGAAGTTTAGTAAACGCAGGGTACAACATGTACAAAGAGGAATGAAATTCGGGTGTGTTTGTGTTATATCACTGTATGCTTGGGACACGGATCAATTTGTTTTCCCCATACGTAGGGTATGGGATACACTTACCAAACTGCCCCTGTTTTCCCTTTTTCTATTTGTATAAGTAAAATTATAAGACAATCGAGCCCCCAGTGGGTCAGAATAAAACAAATGCATCCCCAGTTTGCGTCCAAACACAATTTTAACACAAAGTTTGCATCGAGTACATGTGACATGCATGCTACATTGGAGTGGTGACATCAACACTTCTGCAAAACAATGACCAAAACCTCTATCAAGGAGTTTTTCATTGTTTTTTTGGGGGTTTGTGGGAGGTTTGCATGGGGGGTCTGAGACTCCCTATGCGTTGAAAGGGAACACGTTGGGTCCCGCTACCGCGGAGACCAGTAGGTGTTCGTATATAAATAAAACTGTCAACCCCGAATGTAATTTGGGGTTGGTTTTGATTAGGGTTTGTATTGTCAACCTCAAGGGCTTGCGTATGATAAAAAACATTGTTATTTCAAAGAGGGAAGTTCTGCTTGATCGTGATCCAGCGATGACACCCTTTTTTTACGGGCAAACCCGCTTTTACGCTGTAAGGTTTTATGTAGGTTTTTCTTTTTTGTGCAGGCTTTGCTCGCACAAAACATTGAAAACTCCTGAATTTCAATAGGGGATTTCCACATAAGAAAATAAAAAGAAAAAGGGGCCGTCGCTCGATCGTGATCTTACGAGGGAATGATGACTCCATGATGACTGAGTGCGGAGAGCGACTTGAATCGCTCTCTGCACTTGTTCTTCAACACTATGGGAACGACTGTCAAATAGTGACAAACACGGGATGGATGGGAAGTAGTCCCTAAGGTCTGTGTAGCAAGAGGGCCAGTTCGGCCCTCCCACATCGCTAAAGTGAGGGGGTGGTTCACAACCACCCCTCGCTGAAGCGAGGGCTGGCCTGTGGCCCTCCACTTGCTGGCCGCCAGCCGGCTGGCGGCGGGCCGGCTGGATGGCCAGCAGCTGGTCAGGTGACCGGCCGGCCACCCGCCAGCTAGCCACAAGCTGCCGCATTAGCTGGTGGCTCGATCAGTGACTAAGAGGCCATGAGGACCTCAAGGATGAGGCTCATGGCCTTGTACCTTTTGCCCTCCCTTGTCTGAGGAATAGAGAGAATGAGAGTGAGTGTCGCACAAGAAAAGTTGGCACAAAATTTTCAATCATACCTTCCACGTGACAATTTCATTCCAACACGTAGAAAACAAAAGTGAAGTTCGTTTAGTGCAATCTTCAAGTTTCTTAACCGGAAAACTTGTACAAATGCATGAGTCCAGGGTAATACCCCCCTCGGAGGGATTGAGGTATAAAAACAAATGGGCTCCCAGAGACTCAAAACATTTGAGTCTCCCTGCAGGAGTCGTTAATGATGACTGCCCCCAGAGTAACGCGGGGGACAAAACCCCTCCAGCAAGCTCTGAATGTCGTTCTGCGAACTCCAATGATGACTTATGTATAGGAGCTGGAGCCACATATGTTGTAGTGATTTCCAGAGCAGGATGACCCTTGTTACCTACTCTGCGACAGTACCAGTGGTTGTGGCATAGATAAAATGCCAAGAGCAGCTGTAGCAGCAACAGGAATGCAACAGGAGGGGTACGCCCATAAAACATAACCATTTTAAGCACCGCGAGGTACGTTGGAAAGCTCTAGAGAAGTTCGTGTGATGCTTCCATCTTCCCCCAGCTTCTCCTCTTGCTCAGGGAGCTACGTGGATCCTTGGTGGACGGGATGGGAAGTGCCCATCCCCAAAATCACCATGTATCCTACTCCTTTTAAGTTTCTATCTTCCCTCAACCACAAAATCAGGACAATGCTCCTTCCAAGACCAGGGACTCTCACGGCCTGAGAGCACCCCAATCTAGTGCCATGATATCCAACTAAAATTTTAGCTTGGAAATCCATGTGATTGTGCCGGCTGTGGTGGCATAGAAAAGAGATTATTTCTACTACATATTTGTTTGAGAAATAGCGACTGAGGTAACTAGAAGTTTTACAACGTGGTTGTGCCGTCCGCGGTGGGGTAGAAAAATAGAATATTTGTCTAGTGGTATCACCAATTTTCAGACTAAAAACAGAGAGCACAAGAGGCGAAACCTCTTCAAGGTTGTGGGACAACCCTCACAAAGATCTTGACATACTACTTGAATGCACGACTGAATGACAAGTGCCAGACCGTTTAAGACCAACAAGAGTAAAGTGGTGACGGCCTCATCACATGCCCTTGACGGAGTCCAAGTTATGGGAGCTACCACCAGGAGCATGGTGGCCAAATTAATGGCAACCGTGTTGGCAAAGGCAACCCATGCTAAATCCAGCAAAACTGAGAAGCATGCGGAATCCAAACGAGTACTTAGTGAGCACATCGACGTGCACATGGGCGATTCTCATGCGACATAGGATGTGCTTGGGGAGGACCACCAAAATACGAACCCCAATGAAGAGCACAACATTGACGATGACAAAGGCAATGAGGATCGTGGCCACTGCCATAGCCATATGGTGAACTCAAGCCGGTCTCTCAAGAAGGGCAAGGCACCCACTGGGTCTAAAGTATTTTCTGATAGCAGAAAAGCTGCTGATAGAAGCAATTTTTCTGACAAAAGGAAGGATACCAAAAGCAACCACACAGGAAGTTCTTGCAAGCACAAGCCAGATAATGCCTAAGAGAAGGCAATTCACTCTGATTTTCCGAAGCTTGTTGAGGTGACCAACAAGGCGGCGGGACGACTCTAGATCAACACTGTCGGCAGAGGTGCAACAGTATCTGGAGGAGTGGGAGAGGACTGCTCTTCTCAAAGTACGAGTGCGACAGAGGATTTTCATGCTCCCTGAAAACATGGACGCGAACGATAGCTTCCTTTGAAATATGGGCCTACTTGGAGGCATGTATGCAAACCGTACCCTCCTTCAGTGAACAAAAGTGCAATGCGAGGCCCTTGAGACTATTGGCATGGCTGTGATGAAATCATAGCTAAATTTTTCATTCATCAACCTGCTGTGGGCCATGTTGGGTAGAACATCACAAATTTCGATGGTGATTTCCAGCTGTAGTGTGTGGCCGCCCGCGAGGCAACCCGCCAATGCACTGTCCTCGACAAGGCATTATAGAGCATGACTCAGATATGGGTGTAGCGGCACCTAAAGCACACCATAGGTACTGTGCAACTGCTACTGGTAGCAAGGAGTTGCCTGCCTCGACAACATCAGGGCCGGTCATGAACATGTCCTGCCTCCACATTGTGGAGTTCTTGATGAAGGGCGTAAAGTCAACCGGTTGGCTGAACCAAATGGAGTAGGTTCTCTGTGTCGACAAGGCTCCACTCTGCTAATGGGGTGAATTTTCCACAATTTGAAACAAAGACAAGCTCTTTAAGTACGTGGCCAATGAGTGGGGTACACAATGGCCACACGTGGAGTGAGAGCCCACACCATAGAAGGCTTTTTACACATTCATGTGCAAGAAGTGCATCCAACGCGAGGAGGCGCAGTGTGCCTTTTACAAGATCAAGGACTTCAAGCAGCATGGTAGCTCGCTTGAGGCCTTCATGAGCGTAATCACTGCACTCATTGAGGAAGCTGAAAGCTTCACCAAGGGCGATGGGACCCAAAGTTTCAAGTATCCAGAGTGCTTGTAGCTGGAGTACTTGCATTATGCTCTTGCCAGTAAGAAGCTAAAGGACAGGACTACCACAAAGTCAATGGACAGGCCTAGACAAGCTAGAGGACATTGCCTGAATATATGAGCGAGGTGTATTCAGAAAACCTGAAGCAATATTTGAATGCACGCCCGAACACATGTGTACAAAAAAGCCGAGACTTGTGCTTGGATGTTATGAGGGCTACAATGACAGCCAGGCAATAGGAAGGGGTTAAGGAAAAGTAGTCCACAAACCCTACAATCAAGAAGACTGGCTGGCAGAAGGCCCCCAACCACAAGCGCAGTCCTGACAACAATGAGTTGTAGGCGGCAGAAGAGCGTCGCAACATGGTGTTGTGTGACGGACTGTGCCACAATTGTATGTATCCTGACCACTTTAGGGCTCAGTTCCCTAAGGCTGTAGGTGTGGAGAAAAGGTCGCGGTATTGGCTGTAGTTGTAGCACCTCATGGGGATGGTGTAGTAGGAGGCTGCAGAGAGGGTCATGGAAAAGGCCGTCGCCGTGGTCACAGGCCCAACCGTCGAATTGGACAAGGCTGTGGTGTGTGTTTTCTCCACCTGTTAGTGACGTTAGTGGGGCCATTCAAGGGGAATCACGGATCACGAGTGTGGGTTCATGTTCTAAGATGAGGATATGAAGCAATTTGATTTTTTTATGAGTTCAAACATCTCAGTTGTTTTCTCCTCTCATGAAACCACACTCTACACTTTTGGGTTTTTATTTCCCACTAAACCTTGCGTCTCTAGTCAAGGTACATGATCAAACTTGCTTAGTGGTAGTAAAACTGAAAATTATGCAAGAATTGTATGACACATTAATTGAAGCAAACACCCTCAAAGTAGTGAGCTCAATTGTGTTCGCCGTACGTTGGTCAATGATTTCAACCCAGTAAAACTTAAAAACTAGATTTTGCTCGCCAAATTCACCTGTAGCTTCAAGATGTGGAGCCAAGTGGGCTAATCATGGGATTTACGGTCTTCACGATACTGATTCCGTGTTTACTACAAACTCGGATTGCCTTCATCGAGCCACTTGGAAGTGTGGAGGCAACATGCCCATGCAATTGGAAGGACACCTAGCTGGTGCTCCGATAAACATTCTGACTAACACTAGAGGGGATGAATCTTTTGTTAGCCTTAGTTTTACTCAACAGGTAGGCCTAAAGTACCAACCATTCGATGGAATTGTTCTCTTCAGTGAAAACTGTACGGTACGCCTGAACAGTACGTGCAAAGAAAAAACCCGGATTCAAGGGTACACATATAGCATCAAATTGAAGTTACTCAACCTTCTCAACCTGTTTAATGTGGTTCCAGGCAATCCATAACTCTATATAAATAAGGCTCTGATGGGCTTTGAATCAATGCGCTTGATCATCCAAAAAGGGCAGTGTCGCTATACGCAGGTTTTGAGTACGAAATTATCACTGACCTGACATAAAATCCATGTGAGCTTGTCTGTGATGCAGGTAAAGAAATGCATTCGACAAGGTCTTTGATACTTATTGGCTCAGCTACATAGTGTGGAGGATGAATTGAAGAAAGATACATCACAAGAGATCAAGTCTCCTCTGGATGCGCTCTCAGATGTATTTCAAGACCCACCGACTGAGCTTCCTTAAGAACAACACATGGGTCACACAATCCATTGTAGCCAGAGGCAAATCCTCCATTTAAGCCCATGTACCACCTGAGTTTGACTGAAATACAAGAGGCTGAGTACCAAATCATTTAGTACCTTATAAAAGGGTGGATCGATCCAAATAGCTCACCGTACAGTGCACCAATTATTTTTGTGAACAAAAGGGATGGTGGTTTATGCATTTGCGTGGACTACCAGTCGCTGAAAAAGCTGACGGTGAAAAAATGATTTCTCTTATCGTGGATCAAGGAAACATTTGGCAAACTCCAAGGGATAAATATATTTTTTTCCTGGGATCAGTGTTGAGGGTACCAACAAATCAGCATCTCAGAAGATGATGTATGTAAAGCAATGTTTTGGATGCACATAAAAAATTATCACATTTGGATTTTGTGCTTTTGGCTAATGAGAACCCCAATAACCTTCCAAGGACAAATGGACCAAAAATTTCCAAGAAAATCATTTAAATTAACTTCGTTTACCTGGATGATATCTTGGCTTTCTCCAAATCAGTGGAAGAGCACATAGAAGAATAGCGTGAAGTCCTTGTATTCCTTTAGGAGAAGAAATTTTATGCAGAGATGAGCAAGTGCAAGTCTGTACAAGATGAGCTCGAGTACCTTGGACACATAGTTAGCAAGGGCGATAGCCATGTCAACCCACAAAAGGTCCAAGCCATTGTGGATTGGCCACGTCCAATTTCTTTTGGGTAGATTAGGTATTTCCTTGGCCTTGTGAACAACGGTTTATGGTTCGTGCAAAGGTTCTCGACCTTGATAGCTGTGTGTACCAGGATCGTGCCCAAGGACGTGCAATGGGAATGGAAATAACTACAAGGAAAAAATTCTCAAAGGGAAAATAATTTTGTCCACAATGCATGTCTTAGCTCTTCTAAAAGTAGTCATGTAGAATGGTCATCCTGTTACGTATGAGAGTTAGAAGCCAATCCATGCACATACGTGGTACACAAATGATGATGAGGAGCTCCTCGCTCTGTTACACACTTTCAAAATGTGGTGTTGTTACCTCGAGGGTACTGAGGAGGGCGTGACGGTCATGACAGACCACAACCTGTTGGTGTCTTTTCAAATGTAAACCTGTCAAGAAAAAAAATACGTTGGAGTGAATACCTGAGCCGATTCTAGTTCACGTGGGAATATTGGCCAAGACGCACCAACGTAGACAATCCACTAAGCCGACAGCATGTGAAAATTAAAGCTGCCAAAGAGGTTGGTCGGTGTTTAATGGCCATTGCAACAGCTCCTGTACAAAACCCAGACCCCCCAATACCTCTGCGGAAACAACCTCAAGATATTATCCACTACAGTGGTTTTGTAAACAGGATGCAGATGAAATACTATGTGGATTCTTGGTTTCAAGACTCAGAATCTGTGCAAGTACGAATTGGTGGAGGCAGTATGGATTTACTGGCACGGTAAACAAGTTAATGTGTCAAACTCAGGAGATCTTTGAGCAAAGATTATCTCCCGATTCCAGGACCCGCCGGTGGCAGGTCATGCTGGACCTGAAAAGACGGGACAAACACTCTTGGACCATTATTGGTGGCTAGTATGGAGTGTCGATCTCCACAAGTATTGCATTACATGTGACCCATGTCTTTGGAACAGAACCAATAAAAATGCCTATTGGAATCCTCTAACAACTTCTCATCCCTGGGACTCTATGGGAGTGCGTCATAATGGCCTTTATTTTTGGCCTTCCGGACACGGCCCGTGGCCCAAATGTAATACTAATGGTTTTGGATCTTCTAACAAAGATTTAATATTTTATTCCTATAATCCTTGACAAGAACGCAAAGGAGACCACGTGCCTCTTCTTTGAGGATGTCATGAAGTACCATGGCTTGCTTTTGTACACTATCTCCGATCAGGATAACATATTTTCTAGTAAGCTGTAACAACAGATGAACAAGCACTTTGGTAGTGAGTCTGAAATGTCAATGGAAAATTCACCCTCAAACTAACAAATAAATAGAGCATATGAATTATATTATAAAGTAGATACCCCAGATGTACGCGGACCCTGCCATGAATGACTTGGACAAATTCTTGCCACTGGCAGAGTTTGCGGTAAACAAATCGGTAAACGAGTCCAGCAGTTCATACCATTTGTGATGGACAGTGGTTTCCATCTAGTGGTTCCCTCTTTATTGATGAAGACGAGGAGTACAGAAGGACATGTTCCTTCTTCTCAGGCTTTGCCAAGCGCATAGACTCCTTGCTACTAGAGGTGAAGGGTAACCTTTAAATGGCTCTGCAATTACAAAAGGTATATGCTGACAAAAGTCATCGTGGGGTCTTGTTTGACATTGGTGACAAGGTTCTGCTTACACCAAGAACCTTTGACAAAATTTACAGGGCGCTAAATCTTGTACCAAAGTGGATTGGACCATTTTCCATTTTTACACGCATCGAGCTAGTGGCATACCGATCGCTGCTTCAGCCAAGTATGAAGATAAATGACATTTTTCATGTGATCCTGCTAGCTCCATAGAGGAAAAAAGGAACCATTCAACCACCATCAACAGTCCTTGCCGATGATGGCCAAAACGAGATCCTTTGCCTAGTCCAACACTGAGAGGGTACACTTTGGCCGTGGGTTGCTTGGGAATACCTCGATCATTGGGCCGGTTGTGGAATTGAACATAACTCATGGGAGCCTGAGCCTTGCTTGCCCAATGGAGTGGTCAATGAGTACTGGAGCAAGCTGGCAGCTTGCAGAGATCAATGTGTTGTAGGGAATACCACCTGAACGTGAAAATAGTGAACAAAATTTCCGTGGGGTGGCATTCATGGACTATGACCATGGGAGGTTGGGGACGCCAAACATGGTTGTTGTGCGGACACTCTATCCTAAAAGGGGGAGGCGGCTAGCCGTAATGACCGACAAGCTACAGCTCAGGTGAAATTAGATTGCACTTGTTCACGTTGAGCTGGTGATTGTTTACTTTCTTTCACAATATTGATGCCTCACTATTTAGCACTCCGATTTACTAGACATGGAATGGGACAGTTCATAGGAAGTGGGGAGGAATGTAGTGGGAGGGCCTGTTCAGCCCTCCAACCTGGCTAAAGTGATGCATGGTTTGCAACCACCCCTCAATCAAATTGAGGACTTGCCAGTGGCCAGCCACTTGCTGGCAACCAGCCGGCTGACGGGCAGCTGGTTAGACGGCCGGCGGCAGGTCGTGTGACCGGCCGGCCACTCACCGGCTAGCCACCAACCACCCATCGAGCTGGTGGCTCACTCGGCAGCCAAGCGGCCACAAGGGCCTCAAGAACGAGGCTCATTCCATCACCCTCACTTGCCCTCCGCGCTAGCAAGAGCGAGTGAGGAGAAGGGATAAAGCAGGAGCAAGAGAAACTGTGGCGTGATAAGATTCCGTGCAAAAATTTTGATTACGTCTTGCACACGACGATTTTGTGCCAACGCATGAAAATCTAAACCAAAGATTCTTTAGTGTGAAATTTGAGTTTCATACTCGGAAAAATAATGCAAATTCACGAGTTTGGGGCAATATCCCCTTGTTTGGAACCCAGAAAAAGGGGACGAGGTAAAAATGGAAATGGGCCTCAGGGGACTCAAATGTTTGAGTCTCCCTGCACGGGTTGTTTATGATGATTGCCCTTAGAGTGATGGAGAGGAGAAAATACCTCTAGTGAGCTCTGGATTTCATCGTGTGAAATCCAACGATGACTTAAACGCGGGAGCTGGAGTCTTATACGTTATACTATGTTATGTGAAAGCCAAGCTGTAGAAATAGGCAAATTATTAAATTTCTTGTCATGTACAGGGCATTGTCATTTTGATATCACACATTGAAACACATCAAAGTCAAACATCACAAACTCTTGGAGCATGGATCAATTAAGAATGATAGTTGTAGGTGCAAAATGATTGTATTATCATAATTGGTTGATAACATTTATTGAAGTGTGAATTGTTGCTTGGCATGTTTTTTTTTTTTTTTCCCACCTTGCACGGGGTATGGATAATATCAGTTTGGCAATGTAAGGGTACTTCTTGAAGATTATCACAGGAAAGATGGTGCATTACAGTGACAATTGGCTTGTCATATAAGATATTTCAGACTTAACCTTGATTGGGGCACATGTAAAATGACGTTACGAGAGTAATTTCATTAATGTTCACACATACAGGCAATATTATTTGTTTTTTTTAGTGTAAATGGAATGTATAAATGTTGTAATTCGGTGTAAATTTTCCATGTCAGCATTTTCCAAGTCTTCTGGATGATCCGAGAAGTGGATTTGCAGAAGCGTCGGCTTCACTACAAACCAGCCGGTGATGTCTAGCAACAATGACGTGATTCTATGGTTTGTGGGATCAAATGTCACATCATTTGCCAGCAATAACATGGTTTGGTTCTTGGAACTCCAACTCATTGTCGTTATTTCTATTTGTAATTCATTTTTCTGATACACAATACACCATAAACTATATGGATAGAGTCCGCGGTGGCCAACCACTTCTGCAATGGGGCCAATATCGTCAACCACTCGTGCGATGAGGCCATGAGATCACTGTCCATGCTATGTCTCCGGACACATGGTTGGTCAAGGAAAACTGGGTGGAGGTGAAACATAAATGGGAAAGCCGGACAGCTGTCGAGGACTTGTCCTCTTGGGTCCCTATACCAAAAACTCCATGGTGCATGTGTTGGAATAATAGTTGTCTTCCTCCATCAGAAATACCCATTGACTGTCCCGACTGTGGGAGCTGTGGAAATCTACCGATGAAGACAGCACCATATTGCGTCTCATTATGGGCATTCTGTGATTAGAATGAGGGGCAATATGTGAATTTTTTCCACAGGAATATTCTAATCCACTGTGGGGTAAAAATATTCTATTTAAACATTTCTTTCATTTTCAATCTTCTGATCAATGGCACCCCAATCATGATTATCAATCACATATAATAACCAACTGAAACGAAGTTGCACACGTTGTAGTCAACACCATTGTGCATACAACAATGTAGGATACAGAGCATGACCACATCCACTGACACACTTCACATTCGCATCCCTCCCAGTTTTGGTACTTCACAGCATAAAATAAAACCTCTCTAAGATCAGTGTACATGCTGAGTGTCTCCTGTGTGTTGTAGAATGATTCATCTTCACAGTCCACATCATAGAACCCGTATGTTGCTTCATTCTCCATCGTTTTCATCAAGTTTCGTCTTGTTCATCTGGACATGTGCAGACATAGAACTTTGTGATAAGAGGTTTCGTCATACCATCTAGCACCATTGTGCACGAGACTCGACACCCACGCCAGCACAAAAATTTCAGACTTGCATTGTGCTACCTTGTGGTTGGCCGATGTTGACATGCTTTCTGAACACAAAGAATTACTCACTATGCAGTGAACACTACTTCTACTTACTGTCACCAAAATCCAGCTCTTCATGCACAAGCTATCCACATTGTGAAATGCATTTCACAAAACCAGCACAGGTTCAATGGAAAGAATATGGAGGAAAACGGTGGTTGGGACCAAATCTGGCTGCATATAAAATCACATTGTAAACCCTGAGTTGCAAGAAAATTCTGTACTATCTGAGAGAAATCCATGAAAAGCTCCCAGGCGTTCTTCACTCCACAACAATGGACATCCTAAGGAGGGCTTCACAGGCCACGTGTTATCTGGAAAGCTCCTCCTGTGGGGTGACCTCCTCCAGACAGGTCTTTGCCTGCATAGACCAGGACAAAATGTGACATATTAGACATTTCCATGGTGTAATGGCATGTTGGTCATAGGAAAATAAAGAAATGCATGTGTAGCAAACCACGGGCTGAACGTGTTGAGGCAGTCATGAATATTTTTTTTGAATGCCATCGATTGGGATTCACAGCCCCTTCCATCCTCGTCATTTGCTTCTTCGTCTGATGACTCTGCACAGTGGTCGAGGACCTGTTCCTCCTCACCGTCCTCACCACCATCACCACTGTCCTCATCTTCCTCAGCATCTTCCCCATCTTCCTCACTGTTTTAGGATTCCTCATTATTCCCGTCCTGCGGGTCCTCTTCTCCCATGCCAATATGTCCTCATCTGAGAATGCTTTAGCGCTCCAAGAAAACGACACTCTCATCCTCCGCTCTGCCTCCAGCCCCACTCTATGTTTTGCCGCGTGTTGTGCAAGGTGTCAGTGCTCGGGTGCTCGGGCATCACCATCTCAGGTGGCCCTTGAGGCCACATCTCCCAAGGATCCACTGTTTCTTCACCTTGTAGAATCTGTCTACCCTCGAAGACTTGGTACATCCTCAACCATGCTTGGGGCCTGGTTGCTTCCAACTAGTCAGTTCTCTCTCCAGAATCCTCAGATTCAGCATACTCAAAGGGGCGTTTTACATTCTCTTGCAGTATACCTGAAAGTACGTGGGGTTGAAGAATGTCTCCGTGCTGATGGCACTATCGTGCATGAGGCAGCAAGCATGTGAGCATGGAATGCCATACTCCCTCGTCAGCATGTGAAAGTGCGGTCATTGATGTTCACGTCATACATGTGCCCGCCCTTCCACCCCAGAGTACGGCTTACCAATGGCCCCACCTTCATTGAGCTCCAGGCCGTACTTGCAGGTGCATTTGCAACGGCTCTGGATTTTTTATGCAGGAACAGGTGCCAGATGACCCTGCACATTGTGGATGAGATTTTTTTGCACCATCCATTGCTTCTGCATTAACACATGGAGATTCACAAACAGAAATACCGATACATTTTCTGCAACACAATGATGTGGCTGTTCAGCGACTCCATTGTGTTGCTCGTAGTGTGGCCTCTGCGAGGCACAGGGAAGTACAGCCGGCTCCATTTCTTATCGGGGATTCTGGGCTTACCATTACCACAGAAGAGGTAGTCGATGGCTTTTGGAGCATTCTGCTTTTTGTCTACGTAGTGCTTGTCCCAGTCCTCTTTGTTTTTTGTGTGCACAAGGACCCAGAAAAACATTCCTAGAGCCTCTGCCACAATGCTGCAAGTGCCACGTACAATGTGTGTGGCGCTGGGCAGCTTCACCTCCACAGAATTCTCCAAGGTAGGGTATGCGGCTGCCACAAGCTTGAAAAACCACGTCCAGTTCCGCTCATCTTCATCTTCCGCTCATCTAGGAGGCATGCATGGCTGTGTTGTCTGCGTCAAATTACTTCATTACAAGCAGCACCTAGCTGCTACTGTTCTTCAAGAATGTGCCGTCCATGGTGAGGATTTTGCCCGTGTGCTGAAAACCAAGTCTGCATGCGCAAGGAGCAATATAGACGCGGTAAGAAAATCCAGAGCTCCACAACAATGTGGCAGGCAGACATGGTTAGAAAGACCATGCCACCAGGAAATTCCTTTCCAGGCCGTGGTGTTTTTGGGGGTGGACGGTCACTCTCTTGGGTTGGAGGCCTGGAGGACTCGTCTTTGGAAGCAAGACCACCGCTGCTCGGTTGAACTCTACCGCCGGACATACTCATCCTCAGTGGGGTCTTAGACAATGTACCGGTCGACTGAAAGTGTGGGGATGCTGTGTCAAGTGAGGAAGATGACTCAAAGGTGTTGTGGCTGATCTCCTTGCCATACCAGTAGGCAGCGGGGAGTGAAGTGCAGCCACCGCACGCAGCGGGAGGCTGCGTATGGCCCGCCATGACAGTGAAGAATAGGACATATTGTGATTAAACAAAATCAATAAAAACAAGGCATTCCCCAGAGTCACGAAGCAGAGGTGTAAAAAACGTAGTGTGTAAGGCCAGCATGCACATTTACACATGTGATGAGAGCCCTGAAGGAGTATCTGATACCCTACTGCCTGATGATTTCGATATTAAATAATTATTCGGGGACGACAAATTCATTTATTCGGCTCTGGCCAGGATATTATGTGCCTTAAAAAGAATACAAAATATTAATTCATCCAGCGGCATTCGACCATGGCGGGTCGAGCGAAAACCAAAGTGTGATCGCGTGACCTCGGACGGTCACGCGATTGCACGTTTTCCGGTGTCGGACGACCACCGACACCGGAAATCGCGTGTGACGGAGCCAAAACCGACCACTCGAAGGCAAAAAAGAACGATTTCAGGACAACGGCACGGGGTAATTTTGTCCAATTTGAAAACAATAAAATATTTGTTCCCAAAAACGAATCAAGACTACACCCCTAAAATTATTTTGGGAGACAAAATCATCAGGCAGTAGGGTATTCTACGGCTGAGAGCTAATTTCTGGATCAGTGCACATGGCTCACCTTTCCGAAAACACAGACCACATGACAATCTGCATGTGAACGATGTAGCCAGGTGAAATTTATGCATTGACCAAGAATCACATGTCAGAGAAATGGAGGAAGACGAGCGAGTGAGAGCATAAGCATTCAGACTCAATGCAACCTTTGCAAGTTCAAAGAAGCGATGATGGAGAAAGAAAGATGTCAGGTACTATGAGGAGTTAGGCAGAATTCTGGAAAAGGAAGTTGTAGGGGATGAGGTAGAGAGGTAGACAGGAGTCCAGCGGGAGAATGTATGAGGTGAGAACTTGGCATTGGTGTGTTGAGAGAAACTGAGCGGACGAGCAAGAGTGACGGAGCAAAGAGATGCAAAGGCAAGAGATGAGGTTGGACGTTGAAGAAAGAACAAACGAGGGGCGAGCAGAGCGGAGACAGGACAGAGAAGCCGCGGAACCAAAGACGCATCGGATGAATATAATTATTCTGGGTGCTTTTGAGGGAATGAACATCCTCGGTAATATGAAACAAAACATGGCAAAGCACATTACAATAGCTTCTTTCCGCTAGCCAGACGCATGGTGACGTGGTCGCACTTATTAGGGAGCACCTTGTCTCTGGATCTTCGGTCGTCACTGGCACACCGTTGACGATGTGGTTTGGTCGGAGCCTGAACCTTATTCAGAGCTCGGATTATCCCAGGGATGAATTCAGTGTAGACTTCAATATTCCAACAGCCCTCATGAAGTCAAGACCAAGGAGAATGTGGTTCACAGGCAAGGTATAGGGATCACCAGGCCTCTGAGAATGCTCCATGTTGTTTCCGGATGAGTGGGTGAAGTGAATGATTCGTGGTGAGGATGAGCGCCTCTGTGAGAAGAGCTTTGACCCATTCCATACCAAGAAGGGAGATTGAGTTGAGGAGACTGGGGAGTACCTGTCGAATTTTGAACTGAGGAGGTTGTAGGATTCCAAGGTTCAGAAGAAGTTCAATTCTCCTTTGATAATAGTTCGTAGAACCATCCCTTTTCCTGTGCAGTTGGGGGGAGTTCCATATACATTCGGGTAGATGAGTGACAAGATCAGTCAGTGCTTTGCTTGGTGTGGAGCAGTCAATGAAGTAGATCGGCTTCATCACTGATCATACACGAAGTATAGAGGTGAATGTGTTGTTACTCATGGTCTGTTCCAGTGTAGGGAGTGCCGAGAGGAACCGTTGATTCATCAAGGACTCCTTAGATGGGTTCCCGGACGATAATGAATTTCAAGGGGATACCATGGAGAGCTCATTGTCCTGGGCATGGTCCCTCAGAAGATGATGAGGATGGTGATGATGGTGATGAAGGTGTGGGTATTAGTCCCATGTGCAGAGGATGAGAAGGAGATGTTGAGGAAGCATGAACATTCACTCATGCTAGGGAAGTGATGGCTTGTGCCCTTGGTTGGCTTGAGGTTGATGAGCAGGAGGATGGGGGGTGTCTGATACCCTGAAAGTGAGTGAAATTTTCCCTCAGTGCGACATGCGGAGGAATGATAGTAGATGCTGGCGGTCAGTGGAGGATTGATGAGTTGGGCGCAGGGGCAATACCACGTACGCTGATTGAGGGAATTCGGCGTGGATGCAGGTTGCAACGAGATGGCAGTTTGACCAGGTAAATCCTTGTGCCAAGCCGATGATCATGATGGCAGGGGATTAGGAAGAACAGTAAATTGAAGATGAGTTGGGTGCATGGGAAAAACCTTGTACGCTGCAGGGTGTAGAGAGGAAGGGCTGCGGCACGGGGAAGGCAAGAGCCAATGCGCCACAAGAAATCTGCTGCAGGCGTGGATGCAGGCAACTGCAAGGTTGACAGCTGGTGCATCATCAGCTGGTGCATGCCGGTCCTTGTGCTGGCCACAGATGCTGGTGAATGTGGAGGATGATAGCTGATGATGAGGTCTAGGCGCAGGGTCAAAACCACGTGCGCTGCAAAAGGTTCGGCTTGGGTGCAGGTTGGCGTGAGGTTGGCGGTTCGCTTGGGCGGATCCTTGTACCAAGCTGAGGATGATGATGAGTAATTAAGGTGGAAACTTCATGCAAAGACTGGGCGCATGGGAAAAACCATGTGCGCTGCGTAAGGGCCGGCTTGGGTGCAGGTCGCCGTGAGGTTGACGGTCCAACCAGGCGAATCCTTTTGCAGAACAAAGATGGTGAAAGCAGATAATTGCTGAGGATTGCTAAGGATTGATGAACTGGGCACAGGGGCAAGTCACGTGTGCTATGGAATGATGATTGATTAATGATTAAGATGATGAGGAAGAAGGTGATGAAGTAGATGAAGCTGATGAGGCAGAGAACAGATGAGGAGGAAGACGGTTGATGAGGAAGAGGAAGAAATGATGAAGATACTGCTGAGGACATGGGGGATGAAGTAGACGCAACAGTGAGTGGTGAAAGATCAATGATGAAGCAGGGAGTTCTTTGGTTTTCAGGAGAGTGACGGTTTGTTCCCGAGTTTGGTCGTGAACAACGAGCTAGAAGACTGGTGGTGTCTGATGTCCTGATCCCGAGAGGAGCCCATCTGCAGAGGTGGTCCAAGAGGAGCTGAAATGTTTGCTCATATCAGGAGAGTGATGGATTGTTCACCAGTTAGCTAAAAAAATGAGCAGGAAGACTGGTGGTGCTCGATATCCTAATTTTGGGTGACGTTTTTCTGCTGCTGAGGATGAAGTGGAGAGGCAGTGCAAGGAGGTGGCTCAAGAGGATGCTGAGAGGAGGTGAAGGCAAAATTGGTAGAAGATGAAGATAATTCAGGTGGGTCTGATGAGGTAGAAGGCGACAGCTGTGACAGATGGAGGAGGATAAGATCGAGAAGGCGATATGGGATGCGGAATTGGTGACAAAGAGATGACCGTGTCACATGGTCACCGAAGTTGTCTGGAGCAATAGAGGAGGAAGCATGCAGGTGGAATCTGTAGATGAAAGGCTCGTCAAAGGCAATGCAGACGGATAGAAGAGGAGAGCAGGGGTGGCGAGAAGCTTCATTGAAGATGGAGGCAGAGATCGACTTGGAAGCTGCTGCCACGGGTGTGTACTTGGGTGCAGGGCTTGGTCTTAGCGAGAAGAGCCACCAAAGCTTGAGGCACAAGCAAGGAAATGTTGTTGACATCAGCTGCGCATGAAGTGGAGGAGAAGTAGATGGTGGAGGCGGCGACAGATGATGGCGGAGGAAGTGCTGATGACAGAGAGTGGTAATGAGGAAGCAATTTGATGACTAGATCAAATGGTACCAGGCGGTGTTACCTGAAGCTCTGATACCATGTCAGAAAAATGGAGACGATGAGCGAGTGAGAGAAAAAGCATGCAGAAGCAATGCAGCCTTCGCAAGTTCAGGAAAGCCATGATAGAGACAGACAGACGTTGGGTACTATGAGGAGTCAGGCGGAATTCTGAAAAATGACGTTGCAGGAGATGACATACAGAGGTAGAAATGACTACAGCGAGAGAATGCATGAGGTGAGAACTTTGCGTTGATATGTTGAGAGAAGCTGAGAGGAGGAGCGAGAGTGACGGAGCAAAGAGATGCAAGAGGGAGACATGAGGTTGGACGGCGAAGAAGGAATGAACGAGGGGCGAGAAGAGCGGAGATACAGCAGCGAAGCTGCGGAACCAAAGGCAAACATGATGAATATAACTGTTCTGGGTTACCTTGAGGGAATGAAAATCCTCGGTAATACACAGCAAAACAGGAAAAAAGCATGTCACAACGGCTTCTTTCTGCTAGCCGGACGCTTGGCGACGTGATTGCACTTATGAGGGTGCGGCTCATCCCTGGATCATCGGTCCTGACAGGCACACCGTTGAGTAGGTGGTTCAGTCGAAGCCTGAACGTTACTGAAAGCTCGGATTATCCAAGGGGTTAAGTCAGTGTCGACTTCAATATTTCAACATCGCACATCCGGTTGAAGGCGTGGACTGGCCAGCCTTTTGTATCAACCAAGATCGTACAATATCCTTCTGGGGCTTGCTTTCTGAAACATGACATACTCCCGCCACTTCCACACGGACTGAAAATCAGCACCTTGAAGTCAAACAGATGCGTGGAAAGTGATGCAGACATCCAACTTGTCATTCTTCAAAATGGATCACATGTACTGAAAACAAAAGCCCTCCCATTGTCGATAGAAAAACAGTGTCAAAATGCTGTACATTTCAAATGTATTATGCATTATGTAGTGAACCCAACATGAAAGACGTACAAGTCGACCGCCTGATGTCATGCACTCGAAATGTCATGAAAAACAGCAAATCCACCAATATTTTGCATATCTTTCCCTAACCATCATCCAACTGCGTGCCACGGCACAGCGTGGGGCACAATTGATCTAAAACTCAGAAATGTGGCTTTGCATGGTTTCATCTCACTGATGGGGCCTCGCTTCATTGAGTCTCGGGAACAAGGCTTCACTTCATTAAATCTCAAAACAAGGGACGGATTTGATTTCTGTCCTTTCCAGATACGGAACAATTTCCATCCGCCTCCTGTTTGGCACAATTCAACAACCGTGTCCCTAGTTTTGAAAAACAGCTACGGACATCAATTTAAGCCCCTCCCTGTAGCTTGTTGTTATGGGGTTGTTGCTCCCTCACAAGATTGCGATCGAGCAAAAAATTCCTTTTTGAAATCACAATATTTCTTTTGCCGTATCCAAACCCACCCAGTTCTTGATACAAACCTTCATTAAACTCAACCCCAGAGTACATTGGGGTTTTTGGGTTTTATTTTAATGCAGGCGCCTGCTGGGTCCCGCGGTAGTGAGGCCCAATAGGTTCCCTCTCAACACATGGGGAGTCTTGGACCCCCCACGCAAACCGCAAACAAATCAACCCTGAAAACAATGACAAGACCCTCCATAGAGGAATTTGTCATTGTTTTACGGTAACGCTGACATCTTCGATCCAAAGCAGCATGCATGCATGTCACATTGACCAGATTCAAACTTCACGTCAAAATCGTGTTTCGATGCAAACTAGGGAAATGGTTGTTGATTTTGACCCACTAGGGGCATGGTTGTCTGAAAATGAAAAAACGAATGAAACAGGGGCAGATAGGAAAATTGTCCTCCCAGATATTGGCTGTCAAAACAGGTACCTGCCTTCGTCATGATGTTTTCTTGTCAGTCTGCGTGAGTGCAGGACACAAGCAGTACAGCTTGGAAATATCTGACCTTTTTGTGCGATAGAGACATAAAAATTTTTGTGGTTATGATTGCCTCGTAACATTCAGAGGTTCAGTGTTTTGTTAAAGTTCGTCACCTCCCAGGCCCTGTGGTAGGGGGGCTCGAGAGGTTACAATTTTATTATACCATGAAAATCAACCACATTTTCAACTCCGAAATGGTTTCATTCAACCTGATATCTGGTGTATATTTGCATTGACCCTAATATGTTGTTTAATCCTCTAAGCCAGATATGACACCGTGCAAAACCGGCTAATTCTAAGCCATCATTTCGTAAAAGGAACCTGAATCACATTTTGGAATGGGCTCCCTCTGTAGTTCCAAGTTTCAGGGTTTCATCAAGGTTCCATTGACCCCAATGACCTGCATGTGATGATAAGCGGAGCGTACATGCTGGATGTTTCATTGAGAGGATGGTTTTTGGTTCACAAGGAGGTCGTGGAGCAAAAGACGGTTCAAGGAAATGGGAAAAATCATTGATTGTAAACCAGCAGTATGAATAGTTCCATGAAAAGTGGTGGGACAGTCGACTGCATATATACCGCAGTGCAAACAAGAATGAGGCATACTTGGGATATTGAGTTCTTGAGCCACATAAAGTTAGCGGTTCTATGTCTTGAGATGTTGCTCTATTAGAATCCACCGTGAATTTGAGGATTTCATCAATGTCAATGCGCTTCTTCATAAAATCCTCGCCCCGTCAAAAAGTCGGCCAGAAAATATCAAACAATCAATACCATTGGCACTCGTTCTGTTGAAACTTCGGAAAAAGTGGTTGGATCTATCAGGTTCCGTTGATGTGTGGCCTTCCAGCTGGCTCAGCACACAAGGGAGTATGCCGAGGGAGCGGTGTGCGGTCAGCCAAATAAGTGGCTTCATTGTTGGTGGTGACGGCTTGTCAGCCAGGGGGCGTGGTGTTGTATGGGATTCTTTCCATCCGAACGTTGGAGTGCCTTTTTGACTTATCTTTGATGCAGTGGATTCTGGTACTGCTTAATGAAGACTTAGGAAAGGGGCGAAGTCAACTGTGCCCATTCTCCGACCATCAACATACCGGTCTAAATGCTGGATATGCCCAAGCTCCACAAAAAATGCCTTGGGTATCAACGCAGTTCTAAAAAGCAACAAGGTACCGAAGCATTGTTCACTATTCTAAAAGTACCGACATATGAGGTGTTTTCTGAGTTGGTTAGATTTATTTTTTCCACTTTAATGCTGGTTTCTTCAACATTGTCCCATCGCTCTGAACGTCAAGTACATGCAGTTATTGGTCTGTATTACTAAATTTCAAGGTTCACCTCATTTAATGGGCCATTTCACTTCAATCCATACAGTAGTTACCGTAACAAATGACCATGACAGGGTAGAATCACAACTTCATTGAATTTGAAGCTTGCAAAATTTCATGCATTCAACTTTCAATTTCAAAAGGGTCCCTATTGTGTTCCACTTCTCTGCCATGATGACGCATGCATGTAACTTTGTAGGAGTTGTAACACCATATACTAAACTGTAGATTTCATACTAATCTGTTATATTTTTATTATTTTCTAAATATTCTCCAGGATCTCAAGACTGTTTTATGGTTGGGATGGTTTTTAGGAACTAAAATTGTGGAATTTTTCTTCTGTCCCCATGTTGCATGTGATATCTGGTGGCTAACTTGACAGAAACTTGAGTTAGTGGGCAGACGTTGTCCAATATGTGTTATTTTTGCAAAATCAGACCATTATTGCCACAATGGATCCAGAGTTTTTTTCATTCCTGAGAAGAACCAGTGAAATCATTATTATCCCTCCCATATTCATTCCATGGACAGAAACATTGATGGTTTCTAGAATCTTTGTCATTGGACATGATTGTTACGCAGGCTGAGGTGTCATTGGTTCGTGGGTAGAATACAGAGGAGCACCACAATTAAAGAGAATGGAACACTTTGGTATTTAACGGTACATTTACCTTTATATAAATGTCAAATTGTTGAGCACATGTATAAAAACATGAGAATAAAACGGTACACTCAAAGTCTTAGGCGCTCAAGAGGTGCGACGCGTGTGAGTTCATACTCAGAAACCTCGTTGAGAAGTCAGCGGGGATTGAGATAAGTGGCACATATTCAAGGCGTGCCTTTATAAAATCTCCAGCATCATTGTAAAGTTTCATGTGATTTTGTGGAACTCAATGGTGAAAGCTGTCTGAGTCGCCAAGAACGGAACAAGTAGTTGGGGAAGTTGGCCAAACGCCCTTGAAAATTCCAAGAAAACATCTGGGTTTCAACGCATGGAGTGCCATACGTGTATTAAAACACATATACACGTGCTGAGTTCATGGAAATATGTATTAGGGGCATAACACTTGCCCTCCTTCTTCTGGGAACTTAATTGTGTGTTACATAGTTATAGCCAGTGACTTCAGAAGAATCTGTCAATCATATGATTGATGTCCTGTAGGTTGGAATAGAGCTCTATGATTATGTTGGATTAATCATAGAACACAAGATACTACAAAAATTATTTGAATCAGAGTTTCATGAGGATATTTTCAATGATGTACTCTGTGTCATCATCCGCTTCATGCATAGACAACCAGACATGGAAATTTAGAATGCTACACCAAGGGAACTCTTGCCAACTCCACAGTCCTGCAGTAATGTATTCTCAATGCTTATCATACATTTTACGACCTGCTGGGAAACTAAAAAGAAACATCACAACCCATAATACAGTTTTGATGTTGTTTGGAAGACTTCTTGATGGTGCTAGATTCTTAATGAATTGCATCTTCCATATTCTCAAAATCTTCTGACTTGTTGGCAAGGTGTCTTGAACCAGCCAGTAATATCACGTCACCACACATGCCGTATTTGTTGAGCACCTAACACCTCAGCTCTACAATACTAATATTTAATTTTGTGGGAAACAATGATTACAATCCGGTAACTTAGATTCATGCTTGTTGTGAAACATTTTTGTGCTTTCACGATGGAAAGATGGGGTCCTACTTTTAGCCTTCATTTTGTTTTTCTGTCCATTTTCGTTTTTTCAACCTTGTTCTGCTTAGACTCTGGCATCGAGCACAACCATAAGATGTCGGCGGCCTCAAGAGGAAGCCAGCGCAGACATGTCCTGGCCGCCAGTGGGACAAAAAAATCCCGGAACATGTACACATCCACATGATTTTGCTGGATTATTGCAGATGTTAACTGGTATTTCTTTTTAATCTCGATGCACCAGATGTCAGGGTTTAGGCAAGTATTGTTTAGCATTCGAAAGATGATGAAATATGTCCCTAGATAGCCAAATTCCATACTGTTCAATAAGATACCATGCTGCCAATATTCTTTCCAACAAAACATCTTCATTTTTCCATCTGTTCTATAAACGATCGTCTCAAGTTTCAGAAAATTTGTCTTAAAAATCTTGGTCATCTTGAATTCTCTACCGAGCCTCCATGTAGAAGAAAAAAGAAAGAGTGCAGGACTGAGTAATTCTTCAGAATCCATCCACATGCACATACACATCAGCAGCCTTTTGTTGTGAAAGAGATCACGGCAATGGCGGAAATAAATGGAAGGCTGATAATTGAGGTAACATGGTCCTATTTTCTCCTCAATGACCAGTTCATGCCTCAAAGTTGGCAAAAACTAGGTCAAGAGCGTGGGTCATTGGCCATATATTCCTTAAGCTTGGTCTGTGGGCAAATATGAGAATCTGTCTTTCCCCATAGAAGCAAGTTGGAAGAACCCTTTGTTACCTCAAAAGAGTTCATTCTTTGGTGAATATGGATGGAACATAAATCAGAACAGAAAAATGAATGAATATGGCTGACAGTACGGTACATGAATTTGTAGGATAAAACAATGATTTATATTGATATCAGAATTCAGTACGGCACTTAGCTCTTGTTGTGGTATTTTCGCATAAGCACTAAATGTTTTTGGAAATTAACACTACTTATAGGTTTATGAAATTTCCCAATGTTTTAAACGTGTTGCTCCGGTATATTATTCCTGTGAAATGCTAGCATTTCTTTCCACATATATCTAGGTATCATAGCGCAGCTGAGCTTCTCCATGCCAATGGATGAGCTTCTCCATCATGAATAGAGGAGCTCCACTGATCATGAGCATGTGAAGCATTACTCAATGAGAGACGTGACCAGCACTGGACAGAGCCTCACATTCTGTCCAGTCCTCTCACAACCATTGGATCATGAATATCCTAAATTACAAAAAAACTTTCCAGATGGCTAGTGAGTTTTTAGGTGTACTTCAGGTTTTTAGGATCAAATCCAAAGAAAGATGAGGAAAATACCTTGGAATCTCTCTGTTTAAGAGCATGGATTCAGGTCGTTGGCCACATCTAATGGATATCCAATGGTAGCACGAAACCTACGGAATCCAGCCAATGGCTCACAATATCCTGCCATTGGCAACAGGCGTAGAACCTCTCAATGGGGTGAACTCGACATGGAAAATGCCCCTAACACCACCAGAATCATGGGATGAGTTCGTATGTGCTGCTGTCCCACGTGCTGGAATACTGAATGAGAAGAGGGACACTTTTCATAAAATTACACTCAAAACTAATTGCAATGTTCTCAAGAGTTCCATATCTTCAAGTGCGTTGCTCTGTTATCTTATACCTGTGAACTGCTAACATTTCCATCCACACAAAACTTGGTAGCAGAGCAAGCAGAGCTCCTCTATTGCTGATGGATGCGCTTCTCCATTATCAATGGAGGGGCTCCATTGATTGTGAGCATGTGAAGCATTATTCAACGGGAGACATGATCATCACAGTTTAGAACGTCATATTTCTTGCAGTCTTCTTGCAACCATTGGATCCTGAAAATTGTAAAGGAACAAAAAAATCAATGTGTTTAATGAGTTTCAAGGCCTACTTCAGTATTGCTGGGATCATCTCCAAAGAAAAAGGAGAAAAAATACCTTGCAATCTCTCTGTTCAGTTGCATGGATTTAAGTTTTTGGTCATACCTAATGGATATCCAACGGTAGCAGGATACCTATGGAATCCAGCCAACGGCTCACGATCTCCTACCACTGACAATGGGTGTACAATCTCTGAATAAGGTGCATTTCACGTGGAAAATACCCCTAACACCACAAGAATTGTGGGACAAGTTCACGCGTGCTACCATCCCATGTGTTGGACAGATGAATGAGAAGAAGGAAACTCACAAAAAGGCTGACATTGGTTTCTTCACCATGCAAGTGTGGCAGACCACATGTGCATGTTTTGCTACATCATTGTGGAAAAAATCTGTTTTCACTAGAACAATGGCCTCAAGAATGATGACATCCAAGATGACACACCGGGGATGATTGTATCAGCCAAAGTAGCAAGACACACTGGCTCTCATGCTCGGATCCATAAAATAAACTGGTGGAAACCCCAACAATACAACTCATATTGCGGTGGTGGCCAGTCTCAGTTGTCAGAGATGTTGAATCAGGTGGAGGCCGACAATTTCCAACAACAGTATCCACAGCTCTGTGGGTCTTGCACATAAAGAGGTTTTTTTTTAAAATAGTTCCCATCATCAGAAACATGACAAAATGGGGAAGGAAAAAATGGGGGGTTTTAGGAAAAAGCGAAGGACACAAGTAGAGGGTGAAGTTCCCATCTTTAATGAAAAACATGAGCCAGATGATCAGCCATTTGAACGTCTCATGAAACTAAAACAAGGGCCACTAAAATCACCGAGGTAAAAAGGGGATATGAGGAAGAACAGCCAGTGATACTTATGTGCGAACAGGACGAATTGCAAACTAAGACAAATACTACCGGCATTGAAGAGGTTCTCTCACTTGTATAAGTAATAACTTGGTTCAGAAGCTTGGTTTGGAGCTAAAACCAGGGATTTATAAAGGAGATTATTGACAGAAGAATGCACATGTATGGAATCTGTAAACAAATTTCCCTGCAAGTGAATAAGAACACGATGTAGAAATGTGGAGGTCAAGCTGGATGAGAGACCAAAGAACCATACTCAGACAAGGCTTTATGTATTAACACAATCCTTAGGTTAACTAGACCAGTAAAGCAGTGTGCTTCAGGATGAATGGTGCAAAATAACAGCTGCCACTAATTGGAAAATCCACAATGTAGTGACAATTTCAAGAAGCTACTTAACAAGAAACAGAAAAATCTGTGATCAAAGTTAGAAAAGCAAGGTTGTAACAAAAAACAAAAAACAACGATGTCTCTGAATGTGGCCAAACGGTTTTTGCAAAGAGAAGTACACATGTGCCTCAACGACGTGGAACCATGCGAAGAGAGAAAAGAGCAGCATTTGTGAACACACCAGCATAAAAGACCATATTAATCTCATCTTCTCCAAGATCCCAAGGATTCCACACCTGTTCTTGAGGATTTTGTGGCAGTCTTCCTACACAAACTTTCAATCGTAGCATAAATATGAAGCCATGAAGCCAGCAAACATTTGAGGAGCCTACCAGGTGACGGATCAGGAGCTATCAGAGCTGAAGCACCAGCTTGATAAGATGCTTTAGCAGGCTTCATAAATCCTCCACGTCATTCTAGGCCGCATCCATACTCTGCTTTACAAAAAATCAAAATGTGTATTTTTTATGTCGATGAAGTACTCACTTACATCCCCATTAAGAAACACTATTTTTTCTCCCACATAGGCAATATGTGTGGCCATATTTGAGATCCCAGAAACACGTAGCTTATGGAGTGGTCATCACTGAACTTGTATTGCTCACACGAATGGCAAGAAGACAGTAATTTGAATCTGCTACAGGCACTTTGAGTTCACACTTATGCCCTCTGGACATGCATGAGGGTGATGAATGAATAAATTGCACATTTCTTGACAAATTTACTGTCATTTGTGTTGAAGATATTTCCCTGTACATATCACATTGAGGAAAATCACACAGTAGATCTCCTTAAATGTTTTAATTATTTTTCTTAAGAGTATTATACAGGAAGTAGTGCAAGTCCCGTATACCCAGTTTTTTTTCCTTTGTGTATCATCTATCAACGTCACATATGAAAGAACACAGATATTAATAATTCACACAAAATAGCACAAGTATGAATGTACTTTGAAAAAGCAACAAGCTCCCAACATGGTAAAAAATAGTGCTCATCTGGGAAGCAATGTGAAAAAATAACTCTGTAGTCCAAGCCATATTTTCTGCCACATGAATACTAACGGAGCACATCCCACATCCTGAATGTGTGGCACTACAGCACAACATCGGTTGAGGCTTGCCAGTGGTACAAGAAGCACACTTGCTGTGCATAAATCAGTCATTTCTGGACAAGGTTTGGTGGTGAAAAATGCATGAAAGTCAATTTGTCTCATTATTGGGAGCTATGTGATGTACGAAAAGACATGTGTATTGGAATGCTATCTTATGAACAAGCAACCAATGTTGGTAGCGCCCATGAAGACATGAATCTTCCGTCTTGCAATTGGTACCTTCTGGGCTTGTTTGGCAGATTTTACTTTGACATAAGGGCACAAGGCCAAACCGTTTGAAAAAGCCGCGTTTCAACTGCAAACTTCTTCGTGACCAGCACATGAAAGGGAAGTCCATGGACCTTTCCCTTACACTTTTAATGTTCATAAACTGAAGCCAGCACACATTTTTTGCACCGAACATGTCATTCAAAGGACGTTCATTGCTGCCACCAATGGTAACATCTCACATGGGTGCTTGGGGTGCCATCATCCCTCCACCTCCCCCAATAGACCTTCATCATGCGTGGATGGAGTGGACGAAGATCAAGCATTTTGGGACACAAAGTTCACCACACATCCAAGTGGCCACTACAACATGTGTGGAATTCTTCGTGTCCTTCCGTTCCATACACGTCCATTGTGGTGCCCTCCCTACTCGTAGCTATGGGTCAATCTGGACCCAATGCGGCATGCCAGGCTGTGAAGCGTGTAGCCCTGATGGGAGGTTTTTTCACTCATGGGTACTTCAGATACATATCATCCATCCATCACACTTCACATACCTTGGATTCAAAGTATGTATTCTCTGATTTCAGGATTAAAAAAAACGGGTTACCTAGTTACATTATCACAGTATAAAATGCTTCATATACCAATGTGGAAATGATGTGTTTCCTATCCTTTTTCATTGTAACATATTGAAGAAGAACTTCCAAACTTTCAAGACCATGTATAGCAATTATTCATCAGATGACATGTGTTTCATCCTAGCCTTCTTGACGTGGGTCTGGCATGCTATTTACAATCCATTGCTGCACACAAAGGAGGTGTGTGTGGGTCTAACCTACGATCTCACACCTGGGGCACAACTGGCTATGTCCCTGGGTCCCAGTGGAACCCTCGGATTTGTCTTCACTACGATCCCTTCGTCAAAGTCTGGATGAGCATCGCAAACGTTTCATCAGGGCTGCTATCAAAGAATTTTTTTTGTCAAATACTTCCCGGCTTGTGCTGCCGTTTACCTTGACAAATAGAAATCTCTACTTATTGTGTGCTTTTATAATGGCATAAAAATTCCTGATGCCACACAGAAAGAAAAAAAGAAAAAAGACAAGTAGCAGCAGCAGTAATAACTGAGTATAATCAAGGTGTTTGTTACTGTTGGATTTAAGCATGCACTCTTAGTGCATGATTTGCGAATCGACACAGAGAGAAGTGCGATTTACAAGGATGCTTTCATTCTTTATCACTATTTCCCCCTTTTAGGGAGATATGATACATTTCTAAACCATTTTCATGAAAAAATTAATCCTTTATTTAAATTTTTACACAATTGCAAACAAGAAACAACGTGTGAGCTTAAATAAATCAACTTTAAATGGGTATAAAAAAGAAACATACACTAAGCCTACTGTGTTCCACCAAGGGCACAAACACGGACTGAGAAAAGGGGAAGCTTGCAAATGGATGTGCCTACTCTAATCTTGTGACCCACGACTTTGACTTGCAGTGCCATGACTTTGACTGACTTTGACACACAATTGATGGACCTTGCTCGTGTGACACTAGGGCCTTTAGGTTGGAATCATGCACATTGACAAACATAGAATATTAGGGATGCCATCCATGATTGAGTATGAAAAAAAAACAAGTAGACAAAAGAATCATACATGTTCCTTAAAAACCGTGGGCCTATAGGCCATGCACACCATGGGACAATTTTTTATCTTCCTCTACTTCTCTCCCTTTTTGTTCCTCACATTCATCTTCTGCCTTGTATTCTGGGTCGCCCTCCAACCCCCCATATTCCTCCATGAGCTGCGCCCCTTCTGCATGGTCTTCCTGCATCAGAAGCCCCTTATTTGGATCCGCTGCGTACCGCTACAAGGCCTTACTGCCACTGCCTGAAACTTTTTCAAAGTCATCCTCCTCAGTCGACCTCCTGGTGGAGGACCCCCTTGGTTTTGCCTCGGGGTCATAGCCATCTAGCTCCTCATCCATTGCTTCATCGCCCTCTTCTCCTGCACCATGTGATGTTGTGCCTTTGGCTGCTTCTGCTGCTTCTGCTGCACCTGTTGTTGCCAAAACATGATCAGCCTGGAGTGGAGCCACTGCTTCATCAGGAAAGTGAGCTGTCGGGTTCGGGCACCTCTTCTTCGTGTGTTCCTTCCTGCCGCATTTTCGGCAAATTAAGTTGTTCTTATGGAGTCTTTCACGCTCCATGTGGGCACTCGAGGGTTTCCCACGTCCAGGATGTGGTCATGGTTGGTCCCATTCCACAGGTGCAGTGCAGATTCCTTTGGCTGTGATCAGTTTCTGCCCGACATCTACCAGCACGCTTGGTTTTTAACCAGTCTCCATCATGTCACCACACGTGTACTGATAGGGTTTTCCCAAATCACACCAATGCCCACAGTCACACATAGACCGTCAAGAGGTCCACTCGGTGCCGTGCGTTTATTGGACCCCATGCAGTGGCATAGCGAGGATCCTCCATGATGACATTGTATTCTTGTGCAACTGCAAAACTCTGAAGCAGTCTCTTCTTGGGTGCAGGTGCAACGAAGCATTTGGAGTTGAATATCTACTCCCGGTGCTCTGGAAGGAGCCTCTGGAGCAAGTAGTACACCTGCAGGAAACATTGGAATGGATAGATCTTGCGCAGCGCCTTGAGGCGTGTGTTTAGAGACTCCAATGTATTGCTGCTGATATGGCCGCGACGTGACCGGCACATGTATGAGGTGAACTTCTGCAAAGAAATGCCACCACCATCCAGCCCTGGGATTAGGTAATATGCGGCATGCACACTCACTGCCCAAGGATGTCGGGCCGTCCAGTGGAACTGCTCAAGAGTCAGCGCATGGACACACTTCCAGGTCCAATAAGCTGCTTCTTTCCTGCATCCATGCTGCACGTTCTTCTGAAGCTGGAATGTGCAGTATGTGTGCTTAGCACCTGGCAGATGGCTCTTGATTGCATTCATGAGTCTCCCCTCCCTGTCGAAGATGGTCATGAAAACTGGGGCAGATGTAGTGGGGTAAGCAATTCTGGGCAAAAGACAGAAGCGTAAAAGGCATCAAACACGGATGATGATTGGCATAAAACAACTGAGCGATCAGCATATCTTTTTTGTGTCCTTTTTTTAGAAAGGTGCAGTCCATCATCAGGATTATCCATCCCAGGGGAGATGCACCAGGGGTAAAAATGCCCACTTGAACTTGTCTGGCTGGTCCATCTCTGCCACAACATGTGTTTTTGGGTTCACACATCTGTCTTGCAAGAAATCACAGGCATGAAATTACATCTTCAGTTAGATGTCAGTGCAAAATGATAAAAAAAATATGGAAATAAAGAGAAAGAAAATAAGCTCCTCATAGTATGACAAGAAGTAGCGCCACGACTTTGACTTGGCCCTCATGATTTGTGCCTGGGCTAAGGACCATCCTCATTACAAGGTGCAGTTTTCCACTTGGATTTCAGGTGCATATTTGGTGATAGCTCTTAGCAATACAGGAAAAGACCTTGGTTCTCAGGCCATCTGACCAGCAATCTTGTGCGCAATCCACCTTGCTATCCGTGCGGGACTGCCCTGGCCAATAGTCGGCATGCAGCAGTTATCGGGAACAACATGCGACATTTTTACGCCGCCCGGCGTCAAGCTCATCACAGCATGGATGTTCCATGTGCATTCCTTGGTTGCCGCTTCTACACAATTAGCTTTGATACGTGCAGGCCCACTATGAACCTATGAAAGCTCAAAATGGTGGGTGACAGCACAGCGTAGTGTTCCAAAGCAGAGATTACTCAGAGAGTTCAGGAAAAGATGCCTGACCACCAAAGATTGTCTTCTGTGGACCAAAAGGCGGTGGAAAAAATGTGTACATAGCTAGTCTTGGATGGATTGCAGCAGCACACGACACTGGGGGTGGACCAGCAGTGCCAATGGGGATGCGAACTCAGGCCAGTGTCCAAACTGCAGAGGCTAGTATTGGAGCTGAATACTAGCCCCTGCATTTTAGACACTGGCCTGAGTTTGAGGTGCCATTTCACCAACAATGGGTACCTACACATGTTGTTCCACAAAATACATGATTGCCATACCTGGTAGGTTGATTCACCTTGTTAGGAAGGACATGTTCATCAGGTGCTCCAAAAGCGTCAGGGTTGGATAGTATTCAGTGCCATTAGCCTGGGCAGGGTCAAAAGCCTCTGTGTGCTCTAGCCCCTACAACACCTCCACCAGGATCACAGTCTGTCATGCTTTTGCAAGGTTTTAGAATCATCGTGTTGCTTCATGGGTGGTCAGGCATTGAACCTGATGGTCTCGTTTGAGTTTTATGATGGTTTATCCAAGATAGGCAAGCAGGTTGGCTAAGGCCATCTTGAGCTCTCATTTCATTAGTACCTTGGTGATAGCTTCAAGTACCTTGCACTGCTTGTGTGTCCTTTCCCACTTGAGGAGGATCCGGTTTGTGTACCCCATCCAGAAGGCCAAACTTGAGAAAGAGGTTGTGTTCTGCAACAATTATTAAGTGGGTTCCAGAGGTGTATCATGACCTCCTCATTGTAAGAGACGGGTTTGACAACCATGCATTGTGGTGGTGTATAATTCCCACCATCGAAGCTGGCTGTAACACGTCCGACCGCCTTAGAGGCCTTGTCAGCCAAATCTTGGTGAGCAGCGGCTATATCATGCTCACGAGAGTGTCCCGCGTGACTGCTCTTGACGCCTTTGTTGCTACTGTTGGCAATTTCTTCCGTCTCGACGGGTTCTCTTCTTTTCTTGACCAAATAGCTTATGTGATCCTTACAAGTATCACATAGGTCATGGTATTTGTTTTCTTCTCTGTGCCCTTTTTCAAGGACCACACTCGAGAGGTGTGGTCCTCCATTGCACGTCCATGTGCTCCTCGAGCACTTTTTTGGCATATTAATGCTTCTGAGTTTTGCCAAGGGTCATGCGTGGTTCCTCTGGAGCTAAGGTTTCCTTTGGGCTGGAATGTGTGCTCGTGATCATAGCCCTCAGAAAAATGAGGCTACAAAGGGCGTATGGTGACGTTGCCACCACCTTGCCACTGTTTTTTAAGAATGACCAGTGGTATTCATCCTTTACCACTTCCCATGCAAATAATCCATCAAGGTTAATGTGAGAGCCACTTGGAACATGGGTTGGGTGTTTTCCATTTCATGCTCTTACGATCGGTGAATCTACTATGCATTGATTTCTTACCTGTCTATGCCATTGTGCTTAGCATAGCCTCACGAAAAACATTCTTTCTTACCATACCATCACTTTCGGCACTCGCATATGGTAGAAACATTTTTATTCTCACCAAGGCCACCACGGTTGGCACAAGACATGATAGAAAAGGACCTTTTTTTCATGCCATCATGGCTGGTACCATCACGTGGTGATCAAAGATATTATTCTAAATCATGACTCACTGCACACTTGTATTAAACAAAGGCTAGAAAACAAATGATGACCAAAAATAAGGAAGAGTGCATGGTGAGTTTCGATCACTTCAAAACAAGAGGGAAAGACAAGTGAACCCCGCAACAAGGTCAAAGATCAATACCTTAAATGTTTTGCCACCGCAAATTGCTTGATATTTTTAAGCTTCCTCTTGGATTTCCTTGGCTCGTTTTGGCATTTCTTGTTCTCTTTGGCCTCCTCGTGGAGTGGAAATCTGAACTTTTCAAGTGCGGTGGTCCACCCCTCCTTGTGGCGCTCTCCACTCTAGCGGTGGTTCTGATTGTAGACACCCTGCACCTAACTTTTGGCCAATAATACTGCAAAAAGCTTGGGAGAGGTTAACTCACAACCATCTTGAAAAAAACAACATCAGTAGAATTCTGGTATGGACAGTTGGCTGGCCAAATCTAGAAGATATGGAAAACCTTGGTGGGTAATTTCTAATAGTTTTCATAATTCTCAGTTTCACTGGGACACAAAGACAAACAGTCCTGCTGTCTCCAGCCGCATCCTTGTGTAGAGAATTTCAAACCACAAAAGACTTAAGTGCAGGTGCCATTTCGTCTCTGTCTACCAATGTAGTGTGCATAGGACTCCACCTCCTCCATTTAGTTTTTGTGAGAATTTGCAGATTGTCAATCACAGCTCGCATGAGGGTTTTCCCTCTTCATGTCACTGTGGGTAGTTATCAAGACAATTTGTGCAAGGAGATTTAAGACATTCAATTACCTGGAGGCCATTTTCTGTTCTTACCTTGTGTATTTGTTCTATATCCCTTGTTCTATGTCCAAAACAGGGAGGTTGTACCCAAACTCCTGCGTTCACATGATTTTTCCATTTTTGAGGCTTGACGTTTGCAATACCCTGTACATATTTTTCTATGTGATGCATAGTGGAACAAACATGGTAAACAAGTAACAGTTGTGGGGTAGAACACGGTTTGGGAAAAAAAGACTCTTTGTTGATCTATAATTAGTATTAAGTTTAATTAAATGAAAAATGTCAGAACTGTTGATTGCATATACACAAATGTGAAAACAAGAATGAGGCATACTTCAGGTTTTAGATGCTCAATTCAGGCACCGTTTGCAAAGCCTCTTCTTCAGTGTCTACTTCATTAAAATCCACCGTGAAGTCAGGGGGTTCCGAGAATATTGAGGTAGATTTTCAAGATTCCAGCACCTTCAAGAAGTCAACCAAGCAGCATCAAAGCATCAATAGGGTTCCTGTCGATCCTTCTAGAAAGTGAATAAATATTTCATAATCTTCTGGATCAAAATTAGAGGTAAGAGCAATTGTTCAAAACTCTCATGGCCAATTGTCGCAGAAATCTGGAAATCGATGTGTAGTGGGCCATGAATGTCAGGATAATTATACCAAATTTTGGACTTTATCGACTTGTGTATGTCTGGTTTTTACAATCCCTCCCCTTTTAGCTGCAAATCCCAAGATTGTACAAGACATAGGTCGGTGTCGGTTGAGGTAGTCATCGATTTTTTTATTGACATCTCTCAGATTTTCGGAGGACCCACAGGTACCCCTCCGTTGCTAATTATCGGTGAAAACATCCCATGTTCGTACAAATCTATGACTTTTATGGCACGTGGGCATGCAAAAAGTGTCCGGGTCGACATTTTTGTATGGTTCAAATTGATGGATATGAGAGTGCCAGAAAGTGACAAAAAATAGGTTGCTCGATAAAAATCATCTGGCATGAAAGTTGCATAGAGGATGTTTCACAGGTTCTAACGCACTTTACGGAACTCAATTCGGAGTCCGTTTAAGTGAGATATGGATTTCCAAAAGTTTGGAGATCATGGGTCGGGTTCAAGTGACGACCTGAGCACTTTGAGCTCAAAAGGCGGCAGGATTATTGGCCAGGACGGCTGAGAGCGCCCTTCAAGGAGAAAAGACGGCTGGAGGGCCTCCAGGAGACTTCAAGGAAGGACCACTCCATGATTATTTTCCGTGCAGGTCGTGGGAGACATAATTCTCATGCATGACAGGGTGACTGCCGCTCATCCCGCTAGGCTAGGAGTGTGCTAGAGGGTGAGCTTTGACAGAGTGGATCTCAGTGCTCCCTTAGCCAAATGAGGCATATAAGGGCTTTTTAGAAAGCTGTGATGATGTAATTTCTCACTCAAGAGTCGATTTAGACATTTGCGTTCTCTACAAACCTACATTTGCTTCTGTAATTTCTGTCTGTGCAACCTGCAACCCCCTCTCACAAACAGTTGGTCCTGCCTAGGCGGCTCTTAGTGAGCCTGATCACCTCCCTGAGGGCTGCCCCAGTTTCCATCAGTGGTATCAGAGCTAGAACAAGGCTTTGTCTCATCCTTGAGGCATTCCTTGCACCCTGTTGTGTGAGAGAGCCNTTTGTGGGCTGAACGTTGCACTACCATGGCGACATCCGCTTCTGTGGTGGCCGGCGTCAACATCGCCAAGTTCGAAGGCAAGAACTTCTTCAACTGGAGCAACAACATGAAGATGGTGCTGATGGAGAAGGGTCTCTGGAGCCAGGTGGATGAGAAGGAGAAGGAACCAGAAGAAAGCTCCCTATCCCCTGTCGAGGCCCGTACCTACCGCGAGAAGCGTGACCGCGCCCTCGCAACCATCTACCTCCACCTCGCCGAACGGCAGCAACTCCTCGTCCGTGGCATCCTCACGCCAAAGGAGGTTTGGAAAAATCTTGAGTCCACTTATGCTTCCAAGTCAATCCTCATGAATATGCAGTTGCGTCGTCGCTTTCACACTATGAAGATGGATGAGTCCGGATCCATGATTGACTACATCAACATGGTGAAGTCTCTCTCTGACCAGCTTGCTGCGATTGAGGACCCTTTCAAGGAGTGTGTGCTCATGCTAACCATGCTCTCTGGCCTTCCTACCAGCTACACTCCTCTCATTGTTGCCCTGGACCAGCGCAGCGACAAGCTCTCCCTCAACGATGTGGAGGAGAGCTTGCTGTTTGAGGAGGAGCGGCGCAAGGGAGAGGAGGGCGGAAACGGACTGGACATCGCTCTCATCACCAACTTTGGTCATGGGGGCAGTGCTACATCAACCAGGAGCAACGGCGGAGGAGGAAAGAAGAAGGGTAACTGCCACTACTGCAAGAAGCCGGGCCATTGGGCGCGCGAATGCCGGAAGAAGAAGGCGGACCTTGCCGCTGGAGTGGGAGCGGGAAAACAGTCCGACGCTTCCGCGAACGCCGCAGATTGGGAGAGTGTATTTGTAACAACCATCCAGGTCCTGCACGTCTCCGACAACACCGCCCTGTTCTGGATCATCGACTCGGGAGCCACGCGGCACATGACGTGTCGCCGGGAGTGGTTCGTTGTCTACACCGTCATTGAGCCTCGTCGGGTGTACATGGGGGACAACCATGTGCAAATGGCGGTTGGGGAGGGTGAGATTGAGTTTTGTGCTTCCATTGAGGGCAAGCACGTGGAACGTTGTGTGAAGGGGGTGCTCCATGTTCCGGGGCTGGCAGCTAACCTCCTCTCTGTCTCATCTCTCATCTCCGAAGGCATGCAGGTTTGCTTTGAGAATGGTGGCTGCACCATCTCTGC
>SZWC01005789.1:29302-53419 GCA_023375785.1 Penium margaritaceum | reverse complement strand
ATAGAGAGAGAGAGAGAGAGAGAGAGAGAGAGAGAGAGAGAGAGATGGCTAAAGAAAACACAAGGATTTTTTTTGTCTCGAGCTATGGGATTGACACACACACTGTACAGATTGTAGTACTTTGCAATGTCATTTTTCATCTTGTCTCACCGATATTCTTTTGCAAACTTATTGAGTTTATTGTCCTCACCAAAGTTTCCATGTGGGCAGGTGTCGTGGCACTCTTCCAATAGCATCTGAAGAGTAATTTCCTCAGTGGTACAACAACATGAAAATGACTTTCTATCACCGAGATGGAGCATCAAACCTACAATTTAATCTGTTGTATTTTCTGAACAGTTCGTAGCCTACAAAAGGTCGCTCAATGTCTGCTTCTCTTGTGATCTGCAATGCATTCATATCAGTCATGGAATCTAGACACCGGCAAAGAGAATTCACTGGGCAGAGCAGTAAAAACAGCCGGTATGGTGGATGAGTCACTTGAAAGCCATAATCTGGATTCCTGCCAAGCCTGGAATACGATTATTGAAGAAGTTATACCACAAGAAAAGACCCCACCTTTGAGAAAGTGGGACACTTGAGTAACTTATAATCAACTGCAAGTGTACTTTGATGACAAGGGTTGGAACTATCAAGAACATGTATATAAGTGAAAGAACAAAATAAGGATTACTTGAGGTTAGCTCAAAAACCCTTAGAAAGATTGCCTAGCTCGAAATCTGGACTATTGATGGGTGGAATCTTGTATCTATGCGAAAACCCGAAATAAGGCTTACTTGTATCTGTACAAAAACCCTCAACTTTGGGCATGGACACTTTTGTTGTTACGTTCATGGCCCACTGCGCGTTGACTTCGGGATCTTTTCCCCGTTTGGCCGAGGGAATTTTGGATACTTGTCCTGACATCCGTTGTTCTGTTCCCCAAGGCTCTGACAAGTTCGACCACATTCTAGAATGGTCACCAAATGTATTGATATTCCAATACTCTTTGAGTGGCATTTTGACAGTGTTGGATTTTTATACAGACGTGCCTCGATTTTCTTGAACGGATTAATTCCCTTATACCCACCTTCTGAGCATGGAAATTACCGAATACCCTCTTTGCACACAAAACGACCACAATACCCACTCTTTTTAACTGGTGACCGCATTGTCCACAAAACGTGAATAGCGAGTAACCGTGAACGAAGTACCCACTTCTGAAAAATCATGACTACAATACCGGTATTATATGCATGTTCTAGGAACGGTGGGTAGTATAGAAATGATATTTTAGGATTCTACAGATTCATCGCGATTTTTGTTTTCTTACAGTTTACATGGGTTGCGACGGCGAATACAACGGGACAAGTGTAATGTTTCCATTTTTTTGCCAAAATATTGTATAATATGGTCGCCTTTCGCAGCCAGTTTTGGCTGGGGTCCTTATTTCGAAGTTTCAGTCCGATGTCATCTCCACAACCTGGTTATTTTGCATCGTTCAGCTCGTTCTTGCATTCAGCGGGTGGGGTTTGCCTGCCGACATGGGCAGCCGTGCTAGAGTATGGTCGAGTGGTGGTCCACTCACTTCTTTGTACACTATGCGAAAAAATAAACAAAACTGCACGTTGCACGGGACATCGCACGTCGGAACGACTTAAGCGAGGCCAACGACGTCGGCCCCTTTTCTTCAAGTGTCGACAGCTAGCGTATAGAAAGGTACTGCTTTTATCGCTGTAGCGACTTCGCTCAAAAGATATGATTCTTTGCTAATACTCGAGACATTAGATTGTCCTGTCCGACGGCAGTTCGTCAACCTTAACATACGTTCATTCATCAAAAAACATATCGTACATACTAGAATATAGTAGTTCTCCGTAGAAGTGATCAAAACATGACTCGTACATAAGTATTTCAGATATAAATGACACAAATTTCTATCTCTTTGTAAACTTGCTTCGTCGTGGTTCGTAGGATTGTAACATCTAACAGCTCAAGGGTTCTCTATCGACTGTTCGTTCGACTTAACTGGCTCGGTTTTGCTTAAGATGATTGACCTCTTTCGAAAAAATATACTCGGACGACCTCGTTGATCTTGCTTCCGTTCTTCCGGCGTGCAATGCATAATGCGATGGACGTTCATGAAATGGAGGCTTATTTTTCTTGCAGGGTCCTGTCTTTTGCACTTCCGAAGCAAGCCTTTTCTTTTGTTCCTTGTCTAGTACCGCATGAGATACGGAACAAAAGAAGCTAGGGCAACGAGCTCGCATTCATCTTTATGTCTTGAGAGCTCTACAAACATTCGGAGAAAAAAATTCCAATATCTCCATCGGGGGGTGTAAAAAACCCCAACCGTTTGATGTATATGGCAAATAAAGATCGTGTTATCAATATTTTTCTCAGATAGAATAGTCCCCCAACAATGACGACTATTATGCGCTGATCCATTGTCGTCGAACAGCCGATGGTGGTTTTTATGAGCATGTTGGAAGTAAAGGAAGGAACATCAGTACCTTTTGAAGATTACGAATATAGGCCCTCAAAAGGCAATGCCACTTGTAACAGGGATGATGTGGGCCCTGTTCTGCAGGATTCGCGATGTTTAGGAGCACGAGCCTTGGAAATCCGCTTGTCACGTTTAGTGACGAGCGGATGTCCAAAGTGGGTATCGGAGTCAGCCCGTAAGAAGTGGGTAAAGTGTGCTGCCTTTTTTAACTTTGGACATTGTGCACACCAGTTGAAAAGTGTGGGGAAAACGTAAGGGACCTGCCAAAAGGTGGGCATACCAGTCATCTTCTCCCACGACTGGACAATACGTAAATGAAATTCTCAACCGTGGGTAACCTGCGCAGAACTTTTTTCAAATGGTGGGTAAAAAGGAATCCCCCCTTTCTTGAAACCCCTGACTTGTTGGCGAAGTTTCTACAAGCGACCACTTAGGATGCAACGTTGAACGCGTCGCCGAACTCGAGCGTCTAAGACCCAATATGTTCCTCATTCTTTTTCTTGCCATTGTAGATAAGTTCTTGACATGTCAGAAACTTGTCATCAAAGTACAGTTACTGCTAAATACGAATTATCTAATGGCCCCGATTCCTCGAATTATCTTCTGCTACGTACCTCATCCCTGTAAATCATCCACGTTTTTCTTGATGTAACAATGACAACAGGACTCGGTGAGACCCATGTGACAAAAACCTGCATCGTTAACGGAGCCAACCTCATTCATGACCATTAGGGACTGAATTGTTAATATATCTGTGACGGTCACTAAGGATTGTCTGATAATTTGATTCGGTAGTGTCCCCCTATTTCGTCATGTGTGACCCTCATATACCCCGGCATTGGACAAGTAAGCCTCATCTGTCCCTTCCATGTTACATTAATTCCTAATTACCCCCGCCTCCAAATAACAAGTCCCATCCATCACTGTACGACAATAATAAGCCTCATATACACAACCATTTTCACTATGCTAAAACAACAATGCATGTCACTGCTTGAGCATGGTGAATACAGGAATGTGGTACTACATCCCAGTGCTCCATCGTTTCCATCATGAAAAGAGGCCGCAATAGCATCGAGGGATTGGTGGGGGGGAGGGGGGGGCAGATTCGGATGACAGAAGTGTCGGCCAACATCCGTCGGTCCGCACTCCGTAAACTGCCACACATCCCCCCGCAACCCAGTCGTCCATGGACAACGTCTGATCCCATTGAGGGCCTCGCGATTGAGGGCCGAGATGGAACTAGTGGCCTGTGGGCTGCCAAGGACGGAAGGAGGCCTTTGCCAGGGACTCTGACGGACGGGAGTCGGCCAGAATCCCTGACCCTCCTAGAATGGGGAGTCAAAAATCCCCCATTCTTTCTCTATTTGGTAACTACTTTGATTACCTCCTAATTTGTGATGTGTGACCCTCATATACCACAACCTAAAGTAAGTAGCCCCAACTGCCCTGGAACAATAAGCGCCATTTTCCCCTGCCCCTAAAGAATGAGCCTCATCCACCCCTATCCAATAGCAATAAACCCCATCTGTCCACCGCTTTTACCATGCTCAAACAGTAATGCTCTTCGCTGCTTGAGCATGGTGGAAATGGGCATCTGGTGCTATATCGCTGTCTTCCATTGTATCCATCGTGATGGAGGGCCACAATAGAATTCAGGATTTGGAGAGGGGAGGATCTGATCGACAAAAGCGCCGACCGACATCTATCGGTCGGCACTTTATGAACCGCCCACTTGCCCCCTCTCTCAATCCTCCACCCTCACTCCTTTTGAAGCCTACCCATCCATGGGTTGCGTCCAATCCGTTCGAGGCCCTCGGAATGGAGGTCCGTGATTGAACATGTGGCCAGTGGGCTGCCGGGGGGTGGGGGACTTCACTTGGGATTCTGGGTAATGAGCCTCGGTGAAAAATCCCTCTCCAATAATGGGGAGTGGAAACTCCTCATTTCTTTTATTTTACATTTTTCAACTTTATGCCCTCAGTTGAAAGACAAAAAGTACACAAACCACTCCCTTTTTATACCCAAGGTTTTAGAGTTTTATGTTTAGGCATGCATTTTTTGGGTACCATGCAAAGTCCCCACAAACCACCTCCCAAATAATCACAAACCCCTCTATAAAAGGGATTTGAGATTGTTCGGCCAAAATAGTGACGTCAACATATCGACGCCGCATGCCATGCGACATCAACATGATACCTCTTGAGAAAAGAGAGGGGTACATAGTCGTTTTTTATTCCATAAACCTCATCTGTTTAGAAGGGAGAAATGAGTTTTTTGTTGCAAGGCAGGTGCAAATGGGACTTATAATTCCACGGGAAGGAAAAAATAGGCTTTGTTTAGGTGGGGCAAAATCAAGCTAAGTCTCCGTGGTGAGGGGTACATGGAATTTTTGCCCCTTTCTTCTTTATTACTATCAACTTTATGCCATTTTTTTTAAAACAACTCAAATAAGAATCAGCACCCTAATTACACCTGCAATTTCAAGGTTTCATTTCTATGTGGGCACTTGTTAGGCCCCGCGATAGTGGGACCCACCATGTTCCCTTTCATTGCATGGGAAGTCTCAGATCCCTGATGCAAACCCCCCACAAACCACCTCTCATCTAATCACAAACCGATCTACAAAGGGGTTTGTGATTGTTGGGCTAAAAGAGGTCACATCAGCATGTCGACAGTGCATGCCATGCAACGTCAACAGGATGCCTTCAGAAAAATTAGAGGGGTATATTGTTTCTAAACCTTAAGCCCTTGTCTGTGTAAAAGGGGCGAATGAGGCATATTGTTCCAAATCACTGGCAAATGAAACTTATTGTTTTGCGGTGGAGGTGAATGAGGTTTAATGTCTAGAGGTAGGAGGGAATGAGGCTTACTCCTCCAAAACATGGATACATGGTCAGTACGCCCCCGCGGGAGCTCTCCATCCGTCCAACCAAAGCCCGGATTCAAAATTTGACGTTATGGTTTTTAGTTTGAAGCAGAACTTCGGGCGCTTAGACTATTTAGTCAATCACGCACCCTAACACCCATGACTAATTAGTCCCACTAATTAATCTATGCCTTTTTGTGCCATTTTTTGACAACAAATTAAGTGGTCAAACTAAGTTGTCGACACCGATATTTGTTGAGGATCTTGAACTCGGACCTTCAGGTCCTTAGTGCATTTGATCACATGGCAGGCATGGCGTACAGGTGAAGCTAACGTGTTGGGAAAAGTGAACTATGTACTTAAGTGTCAATAATTGTGAGCTTTGCAGGTCAGTTTTCAGCTAGTGTGGATTCGATTTGTCGACAAGTTGCATCACATAATGCACTTGTTTGTCATATCATAGAGATACACATAAACTTGTTAGAACTACTTTGCAAGCTCATCTTATCCCTCACGCTACACACCCCTTCTCTGCTGACTCGTTGATGCATGCATGATGGAGATTGCTAAGGCCAGGGTTGGTTGTCGGTGGCACAAAAGGGGCACCCACTATGCATGTACAACATGGCACAAAAATCCGTGTCAATGTGGCATGACATCAGCACGGACTTGACCCTTCACATGTCACTATGTGGAACTCAACTAGCTACAGATAAGAGGATAGTCTATCTGTAGTGTATGTGTCACGGGATGTCTACGCGACAACTCATAGAGCGGTTTCAATGGGGAGCGATGACTATTGACCAAGTTCTATGAGAGGTAGTTGCGGTGCTTCTAGATTTGGCCTCATCCGTGATTTGATAGTATGTCATAGGTGACACGCCTTTTGCCGCACGAGATGGACGACGGGATTGCCTCCCATACTCCAAGGTCTCTGTGAGAGCCATTGATTTGACTCATGGGAGGTCTCCAACATTCAGTGGCCCACCTACATCAACCGACATCAACAAGTGACGTAGAATGTAATTCTGTCATACAACCTTGATCCACAGTTCACATTCCTGACCGTAGGTTGGGAGGGCTCCATGCACGATGCACGGATGTTTGCAGATGGACTTCAATGAGGTTTTTGGTTGAGCTTTGGAAAATACGTACTAGCGGATGCTACCTTTCCGTAGGGTTGTTACCTAATGCATCCTTACATAGGCATTAGGTGCCATTTGTAAGAATTTGGCACTGGCAACCTACAACCTTAAAATGCATAAGAACTATTCAACCTATGGCATGTTTCTTATTGATCTTTTATTGAGTGTACTTTTGGCATTCTCAAACGTCAATTCTGAATTCTAAATGCTATGCGAGCATACGATGAATATTTTGAAGGCTAGTTGATTTTTTCATGCTTTGTAATGCATAACATGGTATAAGAGGGAAAGGATGCACATTTTTCCAGGTTAGTCAGATAGATCTATAAGGACATAAAATTCTCTTATACCTCAGCGTGTTAGACAAGCAGGGAGATGACATGGCGATGTATACATTAGAAATCTTGGACACTGTTTGGCACAACAAATGTGGGATAATTATATGGAGAAATAATTAGGAAGGTCCTTTGCTTAAGCATCCACATTTCTCTTTGTGAAAGTCGAACAAAAGAAAAAAATGTTTTTCATCATCAAAAGAAGAAGATGAAATTGCATAACATTACATGGAAAGATCCTCAGTCACCTTCACCCCCCATCATCATTCTTGTCCAAGTCCTCTGCTCCCCCTCTTTGTTGTTGTCCTTCTCTTCCTCATCCTCCTCTCCGTCCTCCTTGTCCTCCTCTGCATCGTTATTACTAGTGTGGTCATTGTGCCTTGGATTACAACATAAGAGTATGTACAATACACACCCATGTAGCACCCCCTTGGAGTACACATATAGTGTACACATCTTTGCATCTTTTTGAAAAAAAACCACCAACTCCAAATTTTCATCGTCCGACATGCACGTGTCACCACTAACATCTTACATAGCCATAACCCATGGTGTCTTGGGACCATCATCCCGAATTACGCACTCTAATTGCCCAACTGACTTAACTAGTTGTGCGTCCTTATTAAGCTGGGAGTCGAACACCTTATGGCATACGACACGGACGACATCATTCTTCTGGTTTCACAATGTTGGCCTCTGAACTAAAAACATTAAGGCCAACTTATTTATCACAAATATTAAGATTGATCGCCAGATCGAACCAGTGCATGTCTTCACCATACATTTTTGCTACCATCGGATTAGTTTGCTTCAAATCATTCCATGCTTTTACGTCCAGTTTTATGATCCAACGATACGATCAAGTTGGTTTCCGCTCTTACCACGGTGTCGAACACTAGTGCCAAAACCTTGCCAGGTTGTTACAAAGATAGCGAACCTGTTCCGTCCACAGAGAGGTGATGCATAGGCGCTTTGCAAGATGGTGTGCGATGATCACGTGCATCTACATCTAGCAACCTCATTGTCCGTGAAACGTGGCGGCGTGTTGAACCACCAGCGATCACATGGCGATGTCCTTGTCGTGATTCCACCACCCTTTGCCAAGGCGGCCACTAGTGTTGGCGGTAGCGTTGTTGCATGATGTCGTATGCGACATTGGAACTTTGATGCTGGGCGCTTGACTGGCGGTGTTGGTCTCGTCACCCACTACCACTTCTGGTATAGGCTTGGCAATTTTGCGGGCTTATTCATGCGGCCGTCGTCCCATATTGGTGGATCAGGTATGTGCATAGTTCGGTGGGCATGCTTGTTGTTGCCAACTAGAGGTGTCTGGCTGAAGTCATTGGTCGCCATGATTGGCTTTGTTATAGCGTATTGTCCAAGTTGTGTATGTTGGCACATGGCCTCTTTTACGTTACGTTACAAGTAGCACATGTTGGATAATCGTGCATGGACGGGGAATGACACACGAGCACCAGTGGAGGTCATTGACACGTCAGTGGAAGCGGCCAATGCAAAACGTAGTGTAGGAGGATGTGCTATATTGATGATGGGAAGCCATAATGAGTGACGAGCACACACTGACAAGGGCCTAGTGGCCAACGTCAACTGTTAAACTTTGGCATGCACACTAGCGTCCACCAGACTGCAATTTGGAAAGTGATACATGTTTGAAAGTTTGATTCAAATACTCAAACATTCAAAAGCACAAAATGAGAAGATTGAAAGATCGACATCCTTTGATTTCTCATTACGAGAAAGTTGCTTCAAAAGCCAGAAAAATCAACTAATTAGTCATCATCTGGCACCGTCAGAGCACTTGAGTCGCTTAGTTTTAAGTGTGAGCCGCTCGACCCATTAACTACTGTACTGATGTATGATTTCATACATTCCGTGAATTTTAGGAGTGTTGTTTAGGTTCGGTGTGTTTGTCATTTATTTTTGTGTTATCTATTGCGAACACATTGGTTCAACCTGTTACTTGAATTTCGAACTCAATCTATCCTTTTTTACAATGTGGCGTGTTCAAAGTCGTCGGTCCACCACGCCAAGTTGCTGCTCCATTCGGTGACGATAGCTGACAATAACGACGTTGGCACTTATCGGGACACGGCGACTTATTGAATCGCCCGACACAACGTCCGTCATCACTGAATTGTGCACCACCTAACCCACACCGTCATTTTGAACTACACTATGCTTGCCGAGTCCCACAACGTGGTGTAAAGGTTGCATGTTGCAAGCCAAGGGATGCTGTAACGCTGACAAGCCAACATGTCGCTCCTAACTTCTTTCTTTGACAAGGTCTCAGCTGAGGAGCATCGAGCAAATGTGGCAAAGTCTCTTTGTGGACCTAGGCCATTCGCACGCCCACGGCGTGGCCCTGGTCGTCTGCAAAAGACTAGCCTCATGCTGCCCTCCTCAATCCCGCCCTCCAATGCCACTGTCCGAGCGGGCCTGGCTACAGAAGTGCACGAACCAATATGGCTACCTAAACGACGTGCACGGGTCATTTTATTGGACGATGAAGAAAAAGATGACACTGGGGCGAATGAAGCTGCCGATGACCCCGCCATGGCAGCTGGCGTAGCTACTAAAGACGGGCCTGCTAAGGTAGACGCTACAGCCGACGTTGTTGCTGAGGTAGACATTGCCGCTGACGCCGCTCCAAGGCAAATGCTACTATCGACATTGCTACCGACGCCGCCTTAGTAGAAGCTGACGAGGTGACCGAAGAGGATCCTAACATGAAAGGCCATGAGGCCGTGGAGGTGCTCGTTGATGCAATGATGTCGGTGGAGGAGATAGATGCATGGTGCTTATCAGACAAGGTAGTGGTGGCAGCCCTTATGGCAGAGCTCGAAAGCGACAGGACGGAAAAAGTTGCCATGGCCTATGCGGAGACAATAGATGTACATGCCCTCCCCCTTTCGCCAGAGCCTCTGCAAACGTCGTCCAGCAAAAACTGGGGGCCATACATGACTTGGTGCGGCCTTGGGCATGTGCCCATCATCCATGCAGCCGTGCTCAAGCATACAGGGAGCATATCCAAGACCTTCACATGACTCCGCTTGTACTACCGCAATCCGTCGGGCCCCTCTATCTACGAGCGCCTTTCTTACTCGATTGTGAAGGGGTGGTACGAACCCAGCTCCACCCATCTCCGCCTTGCGTATGCGCCTACCATTGTGGCCATGTTGGACAAGCTGATTGAGGAGGCTGCGTTCACGACAGCTGGTGTACAAGGTTGTTGTGGGAGGATGCGTGAATGCGACACTCCACTTTGTTCTACCATCATCCGGACAAAGATCTTGTCCATAGTCAAGGAGCACGGCTGGGAAATTCCTTCAATGAAGGCTGAGGGTGACTACATGTCGCGATTGTGGTACCGTACATTTGTGGGGTAGGAGCTGAATTGGTTGTGGCGCTACGGCACGTGAGCATCTCAAAAGCTCCTGGACAATTCGGAGGACCGTGCTCTTTCTATGTACCGCAGAGTTGCACTCCACATCTCCCTGGGAAAGATCAAGGCGCCCCTTTGTCGTGAACGCGGAACACATAGGCGTTCATCTTATCCCATTGCCGTGGTACACGTATGCTCCCAAGGATTCCATGGATGTCAAGGTGTGTGGTCAAGAGGACAAACGACAAGTCACAGTGTTGGTCACCTCCAGCATGGATGGTGACATGCTGGCTTGCCAATTCATTTGTACTAGCAAAACTACGGCGTGTCACCTTCAAGGTGAGAACACGAACCTTGCCATCCGCAATGCCAAGCGACACTTCACACACACGCCTAACCATTGGGCGTTGGTCGAGACCTCAAAGCAATGGTTTCCCATAGTCTTTGAGCCGTACTTCATCCGCTTGTGCGAGAAGTACGGCAAGGACCCGGCATGTGCAAAGATTTTTCTTATTCTTGACGCATGGCGCCCGCAAGCTAGCGACAGTTTTAAGGCATGGGTGCGTGAGCGCTTCCTATGGGTGCAACTATAGTACATCCCCACGGGATGCCCAACAAAGTTGCAGCCCGCTAATGTGGGACTGTAGAAACCATTCAAGGCCATGATTTCCAAAGGTTACTATTTATGGATCGACAAGAAGCTATCCATCGCGACGACCATGGATCTCGGCATGAGGCAGGTCAAGGACACATCCTTGCGGTGGATGATGCGTGCGTGGGCTCACCTCCATGGCAAGCTCGATGGTGCACGCGGTATGGCACGAAAGCGGTTGGGACTAGTGCTTAAACACCGACTTCCAGCGTGTAGCCGAGGCAGACTACCTCAACTTCATGTCCAAGCCCGTGTGCAAGGCTACAAACGCGAAGATATTGTGGGGCAGCTGCTTGAGAAGGCTCTTATCTACTTAATGTCATGCTATGCTCATTGTGCGAGTTCATTTATATTCAATGGAATTTGATTTCTTCACTTGTTTACGTGTCCACCTCTATCTCCCACCCCCCTCTCCCACTCAGCCCTATCCCTCATGCACGTATGCTCGCTAAGAATGAAGTCACAGAACATCTTTCAAACGATGTGCAAGGGCTCCCAAACACTCAAAACAACATGTCCAATATGACCCCTCTTACTACGTTGACTTACAAATCTGACGCAATTATTTTTGCGTATTCATGATACCCCGGTACATTAAAGAAACGTAACCAAATTCATGAATTTGTTAAAAAAGCCAATTAATAACGAAATCATGGAACATGTATAGTTCTGATGCATTTTTGGTTCAGCACGCTACAAATGTACCATGCGTGTTTTGGAGTTGTATGTTGTTGTGGAGCTTGTCGCGCCGACCTCCTCCACGACAGATTGTCACTAGAACTTGCCATGATCGGTACCAAAACCAAAGCTATATTGATACATTCATTGATTTCTACTCGGCCTTGCCATTGGCCGCCAACAAACAGAGGGAGTCGCGGAGAGTCGCATGACGACCATCCGCGAGGCCCTCCGTAAAGGCGATGGCGACACGAATTCATGTTGCCACCGACCTCGTGTTTCGGTTGCCGAGGGATCCGTGATCGACTGCCGGTGGTGCATTATCGGCTCACAAATGCTTTGTAAACTTGTCGTGGGTATCCGGATCCGGCAGTGCAGCCCACGTCATCTCCGCGGATATAAGTTTTTCCTGGACAGCGCCCACAACATTCTTTTGTTGTATTAACAAGCGTTCAACGTTGCCCAATACAAAAAAAAGAGGCAGGTGTTCCACGCAGAGCGTGCCTAGGGTTACATAGTAACCGAGCAAAAGTACCATACTCCTACAGTTATTTGGAAGGTAATGAATTCTTATCATTTCAAACCCCGAAAAAAAATCCTTCTGGGTACTTTTGTAATGGTTGTAAAATTTTCTGTTTTGGCTTCGAATTAATGCGGGAAAAAACCCACTCACGGGGCAGTTCGACTCAGGGCGTTGCCCTGGGTCGTGAGCAAGCGCAACGCCCCCAACAAGCGCAAATGTCGCGTGGACATCGATAACCTCCACGCGGGGGACGACTGTCGATGCGCTCCCTCGAGTTCGAGAGAGCAAATTTGGTCGCGGGTGTCCTCGTCACAAGTTTCTCGCATATGAGGACATGATACGGCTAGCACATTTCGAATTTTATTGGGCTTCAACACCACGGGGTCATTTCCCAGAACGGTTCAAAACTCGGTCCCGGTACTTTGAATAATCCCAAAAAAAACACCTTGGCAAAAACACATCCGGATAATTGCGGTAATACGACATTCATATTAGCATCTCTTAAGAGGCTAAATAATTGCCCGCAATCTGGACCACATAATGGAAGGTTTTCCATGAGACTTTACCTTGTCCGTGGAAGCAAAATCTGGTTGTAAATGCATTGCCAAAATGTCACCCGCATTCGTTCAAACTATTTTTTTGTTTGCCCATGCGTGCTCTTAAACATTGTGTATGGTTTGGGCAAACGTTTCCAAAATTACCTCAAGCTATGCTGCATTTATTCCAGCTTGTGTGGATGTAAAAGATTAAAGAAAACAACCAAAAATTGAACAAATGCGCTTGACGGTACAACTTTATGCATAACAATTCACCAACATATGAAGAAGAACCTCAAAAGGCATGTCTTCTCGTTTTTTCATGAATTTGGTTTCATCTCATGATGAATTTATTTTAATGAGATTAATTCACTCATTTATCGTGAACATCACAGTTTCACACATTTATGATGAACTTCACAAAAATAATACATTTGACAAATTTGGATGATTTTTGAATGTTTCATTATGATATGAAGAATAATATGATGTAATTATTGGCAGAGTGTAATCTATTTACCTTCTTCTAAGACGGTGGTTCAATGTATTTTCTTTCAATTGCATTTTGACCATGTTTGAAGCCGCGTTCACGAGTCACAGGAGTTAATCATGACGACCAGTTCCGTGAAACAGAACAGGACAAGGCCAAGGTTGGAACCAACCCAACGTACAGTCCTTACCCTGTTGCTCTCGCGTCGGACTGGTGATTCCTTACTATCCGGGGTCTGTCCGGACATCTAGGTCGATGTCCATGATTTTTTTGTAGTGGGTCGACCTCAGCAGGGCATCCATGGACGTGGGGGGGCATACAGTCCTGCAGATTCTTGCACCCTGATTGACCGATCCACCAATCACGATTTTCTTGCGGCACAAACACACAAAAGTAAGAAAACAAAGGGTTACTATGTAACCCAAAAAAAAGAGGCAGGTGTTGCACGCAAAGCGTGCCTAGGGTTACATAGTAACCGAGCAAAAGTACCATACTCCTGCAGTTATTCGGAAGGTAATTAATTCTCATCATTTCCAAACCCAGAAAAATACTCCTTCTGGGTACTTCTGCAACGGTTGTAAATATTTTCTGTTTTGGCTTCGAATTAATGCGTGAATAATCCCCCTCGCGAGGCAATTCGACTCAGCGCATTGCCCTGGGTCGCGAGCAAGGGCAACGCCCCCAACAAGCGCGGATGTCGTGTGGATGTCGATAACCTCCACGCGGAGGACGACCGTCGATGCGCTCCCTCCAGTTCGAGAGAGCAAATTTGGTCGCGGGTGTCCTCGTCACGAGTTTCTCGCATATGAGGACATGATACGACTAGCACACTTTGAATTTTATTGGGCTTAAACACCAAGAGGGCACTTCCCAGAACGGTTCAAAACTCAGTCCTGGTACTTTGAATAACCCCAAAAAAGAAACACCTTGGCAAAAACACATCCGAATAATTGCGGTAATACGGTATTCATATTAACATCTCTTAAGAGGCTAAATAGTTGCCCGCAATCCGGACCACATAATGGAAGATTTGCCATGAGACTTTACCTTGTCCGTGGAAGAGAAATCTGGCTGTAAATGGATTGCCAAACTTTCACCTGCATTCTTTCAAACTATTTTTTTGTTTGCCCATGCGTGCTCTTACACATTGTGTATGGTTCGGGAAAACTTTTCCTAAATTACCTCAAGCTATGCTGGATTTATTACATCTTGTGTGGACGTAAAAGCTAAAGAAAACAACCAAAAATTGAACAAATGGGCTTGACGATACAACTTTATGTATAACAATTCAACAACATATTGAAGAAGAACCTCAAAAGGCATTTATTGTCGTTTTTTTCATGAATTTGGTTTTATCTCATGATGAATTTATTATAATGATATTAAATCGCTCCTTTATCGTAAACATCATAGTTTCACACACTTATGATGAACTTCACAATAATCATGCCTTTGACAAATTTGGATGAGTTTTGAATGTTTCATTATGTTATGAAAAATAATATGATGTAATTTTAGGTAGAATGTAATCTATTGACCTTATTTTATGACAGTGGTTGAATTTATTTTCTTTCAATTGCATTTTGACCCCGTTTGACACCGGGTTCACGAGTCAAAAGAGTTCGTCATGACGACCAGTTCCGTGAAACAGAACAGGGCGAGGCCAAGGTTGGACCCAACGTACAGTCCTTACCCTGTTGCTCTCGCGTCGGACTGGTGATTCCTTACTATCCGGGGTCTGCTCGGAACATTTAGGTAGATGTCTGTGATTATTTTGTACTGGGGCCTTGAACCGACGCTCTGATTTTGATTTTGATTCTATGTGTTGAGAGCGGGACGCGGCGCAACGAAGTCTTCCGCAAGAGCCCGCAACCGTTTCCGAATCCGCCAAATGAAGTGGCAAAAAAAATCCAAGAATCAAATGCGACCCGCCGATTTCTTATGTTTTGGAGGTGTTTTTTGCCCATGTGGTATCGCTCCCACAATCTGGGTAACGTCCTAACGGAAATAACTAGAATCAGAAGAAATGCCTGTGATGTTGATTCTATTGTAAAACGTGATTTAGGACTTTTATTTACGGAATCTGGACCGACATCTTCGATCAAATCGACGCTTTCTTCTTGCAGACGGCACGACAAACATTGCCGGCTGCATACCAGCCGCTGGGTGTGCGAGTCGGCCGCCGAAGTCAACACACCGGGGTAGAAGCACCGCTCGACGCTCACCCGAAAAATCAGGAACTGTGTCCGTCCATCTCGGAGTACGTCACCCGCGATTTTGGAGGAGTCCCACTCGATATCGCGCTGATTCGAACCAGTTCCCTCCTGATCGAAGAATCATCCTAAAATCAAAGTTCGAGAGGGAAAACACGGAAACCCTAGAATCAAAATCAAAATCAGTGCGTCGGTTCAGGGCCTGGGTCGACCCTAGCAGGGCGTCCGCGGACGTGCGGGGCATACGGTCCTACAGATCCTTGCACACTGATTGGTGGATACGTTAGAAAAATGACCGATCCACCAATCACGATTTTCTTGTGGCACAAACACACAAAAGTAAGAAAACATGAGCATACCCATACTATCCGGTCAACCCACCTGTGAGGGTAACCGGACCACCCAGAAACCTAAATGTTACTCAAGGTGACCGGGCGGTACTGGGTAACCGAAAATCGCCATACCGTCCGGACACAAAAAACTGGACACACTAGGGGTAACCGAACGCGAGTAACTTACAAGCACGAATAGATGGTACGTGAACGCAACCGCGAGCTCAACAAAACGGAACAGGAACAAAGAAGTTGGAAAATGCGACCACAAACAGAGAAAATCGGAATGTTTGGAGCATGCAAACTTCCGGCCCTCGAAGTTAAGGGGACAAGTCCCGAGGTCGCGTCACTGATGCAGCTGAAAGCATAAATGGTGTCTATACAAGGGAAAATAAACAAATAGGTGACAAGGTGAGAATTCAAAACTAAGAATAAAAGCCCTCAAGAGGAGGACGAGAGAGGCCGGGTGGGAAATATGGAGGGAGGGAGAGAGAGAGAGAGAGAGAGAGAGAGAGAGAGAGAGAAAGAAAGAGAATTCAAGACTTATCTTTTTTTAGAATTAACTCTAAAAATTATAGTTTATGAATGAGTTATCATGCAAAGTTTCAAGGAAAAAAATATTTCATAACAAATTTGAACACTTATGACATAAATCGGAAATCTTTGATATCCATAATGTTTCAACATCTAAAATCTAGTTATAAGAAACTTTGGTACGTATTTTATTGTTTTTAACCTTTTCATCATATCATATATTTGAATATTTATTCAACTGTTTTGTAAAGTTAAGTTGTTTTCTTGGGTTCCACGAATGAACAAGTGCAAAACATAATAAACACAAATTTTCAGTTGTATTCTTCAAAATATTATATTGCCGAAATTCGTCCCAAATATTCCTTATAGAATATTATTTAAGAATAAAAGAAGAATTCATAAAAAATCCTTCAACTCTGTCATCAAATGCATTAATAAAGTTATATTTTTTTATATTGAGAGGCAAGAAAGAAATTAAAACCAATCAAAATAATCATCAAATGGTTTAGGATTATGTATTTACTTCTTATGATACATTAAATTTGTTTTAAACTATAATAACGTGTGATAATTGTGACCTTATCAAGAAATCTATTGTAATTGCACACAAATGTGGAAATGAATCTTCACTTTGTTTCATTGAAAATTACTCTATGTTTGGAAGTTTTTTTAAAAACATGAATGTTTAATATACTAGACAAGCTAAAATATAAAAACATTTTTTCAAAGTTCATATCAATTTATGTAAAGGATTATATCACATGTTCTTCTGTGAAGGATGAGTTGATGTAATGAAGGTACAAGAGAGAATGTCTACAAAGACTATCATAAGGGCATTATAGTTTAATATTCTTAAGCATACGTGGATGCATACATATTTGTTCGAAATATAAAAATTTGTGGATTATAACACATTTTCATTGTCGAGCAAGAAGTACATATTACAAATATTTTCGTCCTAATTCTACTATATACTTTTTCTAAACGTTTTTTTCGTATAATTTTTCATATCTTTTAATGATTTGCCAGGACCTAAAAGTAAATGTAATAAAATTTCTCTCTCTTTTCCCTCTGTTCTCTCTCTCTCTCTCTCTCTCTCTCTATCTCTCTCTCTTTCTTTATGTGTGTGTGTTTGTGTCTTTGTTTGTCTCCCTCTCCCTCTCTCCCTCTCTCCCTCTCTCCCTCTCTCTCTCTCGCTCTCTCTCTCTCTCTCTCGCCCCTCTCTCTTTGTCCCTCTCTCTACTTCCGTCCTCCTCCTTTTATGTAAACCAAAACTCCCTACGCCCTTTTCTCTTTATCACAAAATTCTAATTAAATGTTATTTCTCTTTTATTCCCATTTTCTGTTGACTTCATCACGTGTTTAGTGTAATCCGTACATTTTCGCACATTCCTCCCTCCAAATACGTTTTATCCAGTCTACAGCCCGTCAATTAAATCCCTTTTACCTCCCCATTTGTCTTTCCCTTCCGTTTCCTCTTCTTGGTTCTTCTAATATTCTTGCGTCATTCTATGATGTTTATTTTGAGACCCGTTTGTAACATCTTTAGATGTTAGGCACGTGTGTGATGTCCTAATCTTCTAGTGGTTTTTGCGCCTTTGGTGTTCTCATTCTACTCTAAGTCATCGCTGCGAGTTGGCGCAACAACGGCTCGCTCGCGCGGTGCTTCAGCGCAGCGGTCCTGGTGTCCAGGCCCCCACGCGTGGTCCAGGACCACGTCGTCCGGATCCACGCGTGGATGGGGTCCGGTCCGTCCGGACGGACGGGCTAGACCCCGTCCCGGAGGTTGGGATAACAAAGGGTTACTATGTACAATGCAACGTAATGAGTCCGGATTCGACGCGCCGCGCCGTCCGGAAAGTTGGGATAACCCTTTGTTACTATGTCACCCAAAAAGCGTCGGAACAAGCCATGATCCGTCAGTGGCAAAAACGAGGGAACATGGTCGCGGGATCGCAACCGCCTCGCAAACCAGACAGCCACCACGCGCGATCTTGACGAACCGTTCCGCCGACCGTCGCCACACTTACCGGCCGCGATTTTCCCGCGTGGCGAAGATCGACTACGAACTAATTAGTCTATTAGTTGATTCGTCGATGTTGGAACCGTATTCAAGGAACAACACAGGCAGCACCAGAAGCTCGAGCACGAGCAGCAGCACCAGGAGCAGTGGCGACATCGGCGGCGCCGGCGTTAGAAGCTTCAGCAGCTGTTCGTCGGCGTAAGGGGGCTGACCTGTCACGAGCGGCCGAGAGGAGCAGCAGCAGCAGAGAACGTCGACTCTTTGACTCGCCTTGTCGGCCGAATCCGACGTTGGCTCTGACGTTGCCGCTGGAAAGCAACTGGGAGTGCGAAAGCGAGTAGCAGCGCCGGCGGCGCTGGTGGTAGAGCCATGGGGGTAGCGCAGGCGGCGCTCCTGGGAGGCGTGCTGGGCGTGGCTTGCCTTGTGCACGCCGCCGTGCTCACCATTGCGCGTGCGTACGAGTGTGCATGGGCATGGACGCGGGCATAGGCATGGGCATGGGCACTGGCATGGGCATGAGCATGCGCGCGGGCGGGGGGCGTAGGCACGGGGCGCGGTCCGGGCATGGACGTGGGCACTGGCGCGGGCGTCCGCTTGAGAATTGGGTTTGGCTGGGCGCGTTGCCGCGCCAATTGGCACGAATCAGGTTGCGATTATGCGTGCGTGCGTGCGTGCGTGCGTGCGTGCGTGCGTGCGTGCGTGCGTGCGTGCGTGCGTGCGTGCGTGCGTGCGTGCGTGCGTGCGTGCGTGCGTGCATGCGTGCATGCGTGCATGCACGAGGTCAGTGGCAAACACACACACACACACACACACACACACACACACACACACACACACACACACACACACACGCACACGCGCGCACGCGCGCGCGCACGCGCGCGCGCACGCGCGCGCGCACGCGCGCGCGCACGCGCGCGCGCACGCGCGCGCGCACGCGCGCGCGCACGCGCGCGCGCACGCGCGCGCGCACGCGCGCGCGCACGCGCGCGCGCACGCGCGCGCGCACGCGCGCGCGCACGCGCGCGCGCACGCGCGCGCGCACGCGCGCGCGCACGCGCGCGCGCACGCGCGCGCGCACGCGCGCGCGCACGCGCGCGCGCACGCGCGCGCGCACGCGCGCGCGCACGCGCGCGCGCACGCGCGCGCGCACGCGCGCGCGCACGCGCGCGCGCACGCGCGCGCGCACGCGCGCGCGCACGCGCGCGCGCACGCGCGCGCGCACGCGCGCGCGCACGCGCGCGCGCACGCGCGCGCGCACGCGCGCGCGCACGCGCGCGCGCACGCGCGCGCGCACGCGCGCGCGCACGCGCGCGCGCACGCGCGCGCGCACGCGCGCGCGCACGCGCGCGCGCACGCGCGCGCGCACGCGCGCGCGCACGCGCGCGCGCACGCGCGCGCGCACGCGCGCGCGCACGCGCGCGCGCACGCGCGCGCGCACGCGCGCGCGCACGCGCGCGCGCACGCGCGCGCGCACGCGCGCGCGCACGCGCGCGCGCACGCGCGCGCGCACGCGCGCGCGCACGCGCGCGCGCACGCGCGCGCGCACGCGCGCGCGCACGCGCGCGCGCACGCGCGCGCGCACGCGCGCGCGCACGCGCGCGCGCACGCGCGCGCGCACGCGCGCGCGCACGCGCGCGCGCACGCGCGCGCGCACGCGCGCGCGCACGCGCGCGCGCACGCGCGCGCGCACGCGCGCGCGCACGCGCGCGCGCACGCGCGCGCGCACGCGCGCGCGCACGCGCGCGCGCACGCGCGCGCGCACGCGCGCGCGCACGCGCGCGCGCACGCGCGCGCGCACGCGCGCGCGCACGCGCGCGCGCACGCGCGCGCGCACGCGCGCGCGCACGCGCGCGCGCACGCGCGCGCGCACGCGCGCGCGCACGCGCGCGCGCACGCGCGCGCGCACGCGCGCGCGCACGCGCGCGCGCACGCGCGCGCGCACGCGCGCGCGCACGCGCGCGCGCACGCGCGCGCGCACGCGCGCGCGCACGCGCGCGCGCACGCGCGCGCGCACGCGCGCGCGCACGCGCGCGCGCACGCGCGCGCGCACGCGCGCGCGCACGCGCGCGCGCACGCGCGCGCGCACGCGCGCGCGCACGCGCGCGCGCACGCGCGCGCGCACGCGCGCGCGCACGCGCGCGCGCACGCGCGCGCGCACGCGCGCGCGCACGCGCGCGCGCACGCGCGCGCGCACGCGCGCGCGCACGCGCGCGCGCACGCGCGCGCGCACGCGCGCGCGCACGCGCGCGCGCACGCGCGCGCGCACGCGCGCGCGCACGCGCGCGCGCACGCGCGCGCGCACGCGCGCGCGCACGCGCGCGCGCACGCGCGCGCGCACGCGCGCGCGCACGCGCGCGCGCACGCGCGCGCGCACGCGCGCGCGCACGCGCGCGCGCACGCGCGCGCGCACGCGCGCGCGCACGCGCGCGCGCACGCGCGCGCGCACGCGCGCGCGCACGCGCGCGCGCACGCGCGCGCGCACGCGCGCGCGCACGCGCGCGCGCACGCGCGCGCGCACGCGCGCGCGCACGCGCGCGCGCACGCGCGCGCGCACGCGCGCGCGCACGCGCGCGCGCACGCGCGCGCGCACGCGCGCGCGCACGCGCGCGCGCACGCGCGCGCGCACGCGCGCGCGCACGCGCGCGCGCACGCGCGCGCGCACGCGCGCGCGCACGCGCGCGCGCACGCGCGCGCGCACGCGCGCGCGCACGCGCGCGCGCACGCGCGCGCGCACGCGCGCGCGCACGCGCGCGCGCACGCGCGCGCGCACGCGCGCGCGCACGCGCGCGCGCACGCGCGCGCGCACGCGCGCGCGCACGCGCGCGCGCACGCGCGCGCGCACGCGCGCGCGCACGCGCGCGCGCACGCGCGCGCGCACGCGCGCGCGCACGCGCGCGCGCACGCGCGCGCGCACGCGCGCGCGCACGCGCGCGCGCACGCGCGCGCGCACGCGCGCGCGCACGCGCGCGCGCACGCGCGCGCGCACGCGCGCGCGCACGCGCGCGCGCACGCGCGCGCGCACGCGCGCGCGCACGCGCGCGCGCACGCGCGCGCGCACGCGCGCGCGCACGCGCGCGCGCACGCGCGCGCGCACGCGCGCGCGCACGCGCGCGCGCACGCGCGCGCGCACGCGCGCGCGCACGCGCGCGCGCACGCGCGCGCGCACGCGCGCGCGCACGCGCGCGCGCACGCGCGCGCGCACGCGCGCGCGCACGCGCGCGCGCACGCGCGCGCGCACGCGCGCGCGCACGCGCGCGCGCACGCGCGCGCGCACGCGCGCGCGCACGCGCGCGCGCACGCGCGCGCGCACGCGCGCGCGCACGCGCGCGCGCACGCGCGCGCGCACGCGCGCGCGCACGCGCGCGCGCACGCGCGCGCGCACGCGCGCGCGCACGCGCGCGCGCACGCGCGCGCGCACGCGCGCGCGCACGCGCGCGCGCACGCGCGCGCGCACGCGCGCGCGCACGCGCGCGCGCACGCGCGCGCGCACGCGCGCGCGCACGCGCGCGCGCACGCGCGCGCGCACGCGCGCGCGCACGCGCGCGCGCACGCGCGCGCGCACGCGCGCGCGCACGCGCGCGCGCACGCGCGCGCGCACGCGCGCGCGCACGCGCGCGCGCACGCGCGCGCGCACGCGCGCGCGCACGCGCGCGCGCACGCGCGCGCGCACGCGCGCGCGCACGCGCGCGCGCACGCGCGCGCGCACGCGCGCGCGCACGCGCGCGCGCACGCGCGCGCGCACGCGCGCGCGCACGCGCGCGCGCACGCGCGCGCGCACGCGCGCGCGCACGCGCGCGCGCACGCGCGCGCGCACGCGCGCGCGCACGCGCGCGCGCACGCGCGCGCGCACGCGCGCGCGCACGCGCGCGCGCACGCGCGCGCGCACGCGCGCGCGCACGCGCGCGCGCACGCGCGCGCGCACGCGCGCGCGCACGCGCGCGCGCACGCGCGCGCGCACGCGCGCGCGCACGCGCGCGCGCACGCGCGCGCGCACGCGCGCGCGCACGCGCGCGCGCACGCGCGCGCGCACGCGCGCGCGCACGCGCGCGCGCACGCGCGCGCGCACGCGCGCGCGCACGCGCGCGCGCACGCGCGCGCGCACGCGCGCGCGCACGCGCGCGCGCACGCGCGCGCGCACGCGCGCGCGCACGCGCGCGCGCACGCGCGCGCGCACGCGCGCGCGCACGCGCGCGCGCACGCGCGCGCGCACGCGCGCGCGCACGCGCGCGCGCACGCGCGCGCGCACGCGCGCGCGCACGCGCGCGCGCACGCGCGCGCGCACGCGCGCGCGCACGCGCGCGCGCACGCGCGCGCGCACGCGCGCGCGCACGCGCGCGCGCACGCGCGCGCGCACGCGCGCGCGCACGCGCGCGCGCACGCGCGCGCGCACGCGCGCGCGCACGCGCGCGCGCACGCGCGCGCGCACGCGCGCGCGCACGCGCGCGCGCACGCGCGCGCGCACGCGCGCGCGCACGCGCGCGCGCACGCGCGCGCGCACGCGCGCGCGCACGCGCGCGCGCACGCGCGCGCGCACGCGCGCGCGCACGCGCGCGCGCACGCGCGCGCGCACGCGCGCGCGCACGCGCGCGCGCACGCGCGCGCGCACGCGCGCGCGCACGCGCGCGCGCACGCGCGCGCGCACGCGCGCGCGCACGCGCGCGCGCACGCGCGCGCGCACGCGCGCGCGCACGCGCGCGCGCACGCGCGCGCGCACGCGCGCGCGCACGCGCGCGCGCACGCGCGCGCGCACGCGCGCGCGCACGCGCGCGCGCACGCGCGCGCGCACGCGCGCGCGCACGCGCGCGCGCACGCGCGCGCGCACGCGCGCGCGCACGCGCGCGCGCACGCGCGCGCGCACGCGCGCGCGCACGCGCGCGCGCACGCGCGCGCGCACGCGCGCGCGCACGCGCGCGCGCACGCGCGCGCGCACGCGCGCGCGCACGCGCGCGCGCACGCGCGCGCGCACGCGCGCGCGCACGCGCGCGCGCACGCGCGCGCGCACGCGCGCGCGCACGCGCGCGCGCACGCGCGCGCGCACGCGCGCGCGCACGCGCGCGCGCACGCGCGCGCGCACGCGCGCGCGCACGCGCGCGCGCACGCGCGCGCGCACGCGCGCGCGCACGCGCGCGCGCACGCGCGCGCGCACGCGCGCGCGCACGCGCGCGCGCACGCGCGCGCGCACGCGCGCGCGCACGCGCGCGCGCACGCGCGCGCGCACGCGCGCGCGCACGCGCGCGCGCACGCGCGCGCGCACGCGCGCGCGCACGCGCACGCACACGCGCACACACACACACACTTACACACGTGCACACTTGCACATGTACACACTTGCACACGTGCACACTTGCACATGTACACACACACTTGCACACGTGCACACTTGCACACGTGCACACTTGCACACGTGCACACTTGCACACATGCACACTTGCACATGTGCACACTTGCACACGTGCACACTTGCACACGTGCACACTTGCACACGTGCACACTTGCACATGTGCACACTTGCACACTTGCACACTTGCACACTTGCACACTTGCACACGTGCACACTTGCACACTTGCACACTTGCACACTTGCACACTTGCACACTTGCACACGTGCACACCTGCACACTTGCACATGTACACACTTGCACACGTGCACACTTGCACATGTACACACTTTCACACGTGGTTGGGGTGCAGATGGCGCGGCGCTGAAGCCGCTGGGGCAACCGCTGAGCCTCCCTCCGCCTGCTGTACGTGTCATGCCATGCTTTGGTGTCATGCCATGCTTTGGTGTCATGCCATGCTTTGGTGTTATACCATCTGGTTCTGACTCTTGTTTCTGTGCCTGTGAGAGGGGGAGGGAGGAGGAAAGCAGAGAAGGAGAGGGAAGGGGGGAAACAGA